>ONZH01002352.1:0-27305 GCA_900303285.1 Rhinella marina | reverse complement strand
CGCGCTCAGTTTGTCATCCGCACAAACATTAAAATATCTCCACACCACAGAAGTACGAGGCCTCGATGGGGGAGCTTCGCGCGACTGCCCGCTGGCGGGAACAGCTTTCGGCCCTGCTGGCTGTGGCCTCACTTCTCTGTCTGAACTGTCCTCTGCCTGTGGCCATCCCTCTGCCTGTGGCCATCCCTCTGCCTGTGGACATCCCTCTGCCTGTGGACATGCCTCTGCCTGTGGACATCCCTCTGCCTGTGGACATCCCTCTGCCTGTGGACATCCCTCTGCCTGTGGACATCCCTCTGCCTGTGGACATCCCTCTGCCTGTGGACATCCCTCTGCCTGTGGACATCCCTCTGCCTGTGGACATGCCTCTGCCTGTGGACATCCCTCTGCCTGTGGACATGCCTCTGCCTGTGGACATCCCTCTGCCTGTGGACATCCCTCTGCCTGTGGACATCCCTCTGCCTCTTGCTGCCTTTTTCGGTGCTGCGCAGACCACCACCTCTCCACTGCTTTCCTCGCTGGACATCACCCCTGGCCAAGTGGGGTCGGTCATTTCGTCATCCACCAGCTCCTCTTCCACTTCCTCACTCTGCTCCTCCTCCTGCCCACTGGACATTCCAACAGCCTCCCTTGATGGCAACTGCGTCTCATCATCATCATCGCTCATGATAACAGATGCTGGCTCAGGGTCCACATCAGCAGGAGATGGCGAAAACTCCAGTGTTTGGGCATCACTACAAACAAATTCCTCTGCTAGCTCCTGGGATTCTTCCGGCACATCTGAAAAAGGACCCGAAAAGAGCTCCTGGGAGGGGTCAAGGGTGGGATGACTCTGTTGGCCAGGTGTGGAGGAAGGAGGGTCAGAGTGAGACTGTGTGGATGACTGGCTGGTGGACAACTGTGTGGAAGCGCTATCGGCTATCCATTGCACCACCTGTTCAACCTGCTCAGGCCTCAACAGCGGTGTAACCCGCCCCCTGCTTAACTGTCCCATAAAGGCAGGGATTCTGGATGAGCGGGATCCTGGCTGATCCTCACCAGCACACATTGTATCCCCACTGGCTTCAACAAGGCCCCCAACAGCATTTCCGCGCCCCCGTCCTCGTCCACGTCCTATTCCGCTAGCCCCCCTCCGCATTTTATTTTTTTTTTGTTGCAAATACAATATTTGGGTATATAATTAGGTATGTGAAATAATTTAGCAAGAGAACGCACAGTACAGTGGCCTATTAAAAGGCCTAGATATTGTATATTTCAAAGTACACAGCCGTGTAGTAACTGAACAGACGGTGGGTATTTACACCAGGTATGTGAGATAATTTAACAAGAGAACGCACAGTACAGTGGCCTATTAAATGGCCTAGATATTGTATATTTCAAAGTACACAGCCGTGTAGTAACAGAACAGACGGTGGGTATTTACACCAGGTATGTGAGATAATTTAACAAGAAAACGCACAGTACAGTGGCCTATTAAATGGCCTAGATATTGTATATTTCAAAGTACACAGCCGTGTACTAACTGAACAGACGGTGGGTATTTACACCAGGTATGTGAGATAATTTAACAAGAGAACGCACAGTACAGTGGCCTATTAAAATGCCTAGATATTGTATATTTCAAAGTACACAGCCGTGTAGTAACTGAACAGACGGTGGGTATTTACACCAGGTATGTGAGATAATTTAGCAAGAGAACGCACAGTACAGTGGCCTATTAAAATGCCTAGATATTGTATATTTCAAAGTACACAGCCGTGTACTAACTGAACAGACGGTGGGTATTTACACCAGGTATGTGAGATAATTTAGCAAGAGAACGCACAGTACAGTGGCCTATTAAAATGCCTAGATATTGTATATTTCAAAGTACACAGCCGTGTAGTAACTGAACAGACGGTGGGTATTTACACCAGGTATGTGAGATAATTTAACAAGAAAACGCACAGTACAGTGGCCTATTAAATGGCCTAGATATTGTATATTTCAAAGTACACAGCCGTGTAGTAACTGAACAGACGGTGGGTATTTACACCAGGTATGTGAGATAATTTAACAAGAAAACGCACAGTACAGTGGCCTATTAAAATGCCTAGATATTGTATATTTCAAAGTACACAGCCGTGTAGTAACAGAACAGACGGTGGGTATTTACACCAGGTATGTGAGATAATTTAACAAGAGAACGCACAGTACAGTGGCCTATTAAATGGCCTAGATATTGTATATTTCAAAGTACACAGCCGTGTAGTAACAGAACAGACGGTGGGTATTTACACCAGGTATGTGAGATAATTTAGCAAGAGAACGCACAGTACAGTGGCCTATTAAAATGCCTAGATATTGTATATTTCAAAGTACACAGCCGTGTAGTAACTGAACAGACGGTGGGTATTTACACCAGGTATGTGAGATAATTTAACAAGAAAACGCACAGTACAGTGGCCTATTAAAAGGCCTAGATATTGTATATTTCAAAGTACACAGCCGTGTAGTAACTGAACAGACGGTGGGTATTTACACCAGGTATGTGAGATAATTTAGCAAGAGAACGCACAGTACAGTGGCCAATTAAATGGCCTAGATATTGTATATTTCAAGGTACACAGCCGTGTAGTAACAGAACAGACGGTGGGTATTTACACCAGGTATGTGAAAAAATTTAGCAAGAGAACGCACAGTACAGTGGCCTATTAAAAGGCCTAGATATTGTATATTTCAAAGTACACAGCCGTGTAGTAACTGAACAGACGGTGGGTATTTACACCTGGTATACAAAAAGGGTATTGCAGGCACACAGAACCCAGAACACTAGAGCCAAATAAACTGTATTTAAAAAAATAAAATAAAATTCACAGCCGTATACTGCCAGATCAGATGGTGCATATACACACTAGGTATATAACAGGGTTTTTCAGCCTAAAAGAGCGCAGAACAGTAGTGCCAAATATAGTTTGGTATGTAGCAGAGCACCTAATACACCACTAATGCCTCTCTCTGTCCCTACTCCAGCAGCTATCCCTGAATACAGCAGCCGTTCTCTGTAAAGTCTATATTGTAGTAAAGCTATCACTGAAGTCCACTGTAGTAGCCCTGATAAGGGCTTTTAATCACGCTCCTGCCTGTCCAACAGCTAAAATCTGTCTCTCCCTTCTCCAGCCTCTGTCCCTGACTAAGTTCACGCAGCATATGCGTACGAGCAGGAAGAGCTGAGTTTTTATGATTCGAGGTCACATGGTTTTTCCAGCCAATCCATGTAGACGCTGTTTTCGCGCTGCCAGCGTGCTCAGCGTGCCTGTCATACCCCCCCTGCATGTTGATTGGTGGAAAAAGAGCGCCAGGGAAGGTGGGAGGGGAAACGAATTCTAAGTGCGCCATCGCCGTTATACTCGATTGAAATCGAGTATGCCGAATATCGTAGTATTCGATCGAATACCGGCTCGATCGAACACTACTCGCTCATCTCTATTCATTATCACTGTACTTCAATGGCTCTGTGGAAAGGGTTAAATGAATACGGAGAGACTGTTAGGGCTTGGATTGAGAAACTGGTAATTTTCCACAGTTGGCATAAGGTTTAAAGAAGACCATGTTTTGGAGGGAAAAACCCAGACTTGTTTACCACCAAAAAGCAGACAGACTGACCTTTTAACCCCTTAAGGACAGAGCCCATTTTGGCCTTAATGTCTGGGCCAAATTTTTGAATTCTGACATGTGTCACTTTATGTGGTAATAGCTTTGAAACACTTTTACTTATCCAAGCCGTTCTGAGATTGTTTTCTCGTGACACATTGTACTTCATGACAGCGGTAAATTTGAGTCAATATAAATCGCCTTTTTAAAAAAAAAAAAAAATCCTAAATTTACAGAAAATTTTGAAAAATGTGTAATTTTCAAACTTTGAATTTCTCTGCTTTTAAGGCAGATAGTGATCCCTCACAAAATAGTTATTACTTTACATTTTCCATATGTCTACTTTATGTTGCCATCATTTTGTTGATGTAATTTTATTTTTTGGGGATGTTAGAAGGCTTAGAATTTTAGAAACAATTCTTAAAATTTTTAAGAAATTTTCCAAAACCCTTTTTTAAGGACCAGTTCGGTTCTGAAGTCAGTTTGTGGGGCTAACATCATAGAAACCACCATAAATGACCCCATTTTAGAAACTACACCCCTCAAGGTTTTCAAAACTGATTTTACAAACTTTTATGTATTCCACAAGATTTAAAGGAAAATGGAGATGACATTTCTAAATTTCACTTTTTTTGGCAGGTTTTCCATTTTAATCCATTTTTCCTGTAACACATCAAGGGTTAATAGCCAAACAAAATTCAAAAACTATTACCCTGATTCTGCGATTTACAGAAACACCCCACATGTGGTAGTAAACTGCTGTATGGGCACACAGCAGGGCGCAGAAGGAAAGGTGCGCCAGATGGTTTTTAGAGGGCAAATTTTGCTGGATTGGTTTTCAGACACCATGTCCCATTTGAGGCCCCCCTGATGCTCCCTACAGTAGAAACAACCAAAAAGTGTCCATATTTTGGAAACTACGGGATAAGGTGACAGTGTTATTGATACTATTGATACTATTTTGGGGTACATATGATTTTTGACCACTTTATATGACACTTTTTGTTAGGCAAAGTAACCAAAAATGGATGTTCTGGCTCAGTTTTTATTTTTTATTTTGTACAGTGTTCATCTAACAGGTTAGGTCATGTAAATATTTTTGTAGAGCAGGTTGTTATGGACGTGGCGATACCTAACATGTATAGTTTTTTTAATTTAAGTTTTACACAATAATATTTTTGAAACAAAAAAATCATGTTTTAGTCTCGCCATTGTCTGAGAGCTGTAGTTTTTTTATTTTTTTGGCGATTGTCTCAGGTAGGGGCTCATTTTTTGCGGGAAGAGGTGACGGTTAGATTGGTACTATTTTGGGGGGCATATGCCTTTTTGATCGCTTGGTATTACATTTTTTGTGATGTAAAGTGACAAAAATGGCTTTTTTGACACAGTTTTTATTTTTATTTTTTTACGGTGTTCACCGGAGGGGTCGGGACATGTGATATTTTTGTAGAGTGGGTTGTTACGAACGTGGCGATACCTAACATGCTTGGGGTATTTTTTTTCTTTTTTTACCAATTTCAAATTTGAGTATTGGGGGAAAAATATGATTTTTTTGTTAACTTTTTTTTTTTTACTTTTTTTTTAATTTTTTTACCCTTTTTTTTACCCTTTTTTTTTAGACTCAGACCAACTTGGTTCTTGAAGATCCAGTGGGTCTGATTGTTCTATAATACACTACAGTACACTGTATAGTGTACTGCAGTGTATTTTCACACAGGCTAAGCCTTGTCAGGCTCCTGCCTTCTGAAAGCATGGTAACCATCGGGACGCTGCCACAGCAAATCAGCGTCCCGATGGGAGGGAGAAGGAGCTTCCTCCCTGTCATCTGGCCACACCATCCCTACGGACCGCGGCATGGAAGGGGTTAAACTGCTGACATCGGTGCCAGCACCGATGTCAGCAGTTTCAAGCAGAGTATCAGCTGTATGCTGATACTCTGCTTGAAAACGCTCGCCATCCTGAAAAATCATTGCGGGTGGCACTCTCTCTGCAGCTGCCCGCACATTGCCCCTGTCGCCCGCCAATGTTTTGGCCAGTGATTGGTCAGTGACCAGTCACTGACCAATCACAGCCGATCGTGGGGGCCGGGGGGGACACCCTGACCTCTCCCTAACCCCTGACAGTCGGCGGGGATTCGCCAGAATAGCGCGATCCCCGCCGAGTACCCGGTGCCTGCTGTGAATGGCTGGTCTGAATAGACCAGCCATTCACAGCGATCGCCGTTATGGGGGGGGCACGGCTCCCCCCGAGGCCTTCACCACGGATGGCTGGCTGTGGCTAACAGCCGCCATCACAGCATGTAAACCCCGCTGCACTGCGCAGCGGGTGTTTACATGCAGGGCGTACCGGTACGCCCTGTAGTGCGAACTACCTCGCGCCCTGGACGTACCGGTACGTCCATTGTCACCAAGGGGTTAAATGTCTGGTTTATCTCTGTTGTTATGTCTGAAAACTTATTTTTGTCAGGAACACCTGCTGTGTCATTGTCATTGAACTGAAACATTGTATCTGTTTGTGCTGAGCTTCTCCGCTCCACCGCGCCCACTAGAAGGTTCCAGTCTAGCTAGAAATTGTATATAAGGAGAGCAGTCAGAGCCCCTAGTGTTCTGCAGTTAGAGATCAGTGCTTGG
Organism: Rhinella marina; assembly: GCA_900303285.1. Taxonomy (NCBI): domain Eukaryota; kingdom Metazoa; phylum Chordata; class Amphibia; order Anura; family Bufonidae; genus Rhinella; species Rhinella marina. Next base: position 21,042 of record ONZH01002352.1, on the reverse strand, counting down.
AGGGGGGAGACTCTGTCACACTACTGAGTGACCAGAAGAAGATGCTGAGATGGGGACGCCGAGCCACCAGCCCTGTGACCAATGAGCCTCTCAGACTACTGAGCTACAGACTGTGGGCCCTTGACTAGGACGCCACCCTTCTGAGAGAGAGAGAGAGAAAGAGAGAGGGACAGCTAGCTCAGGCCTTTCCTCAGCATCAAACTCTTCTGCCAGGGAGGAGACTGGAGAAGCCGGCCCTATGCCCCGTCTCAGGGAGGAGACTGGAGAAGCCAGCCCTATGCCTCGTCTCAGGGAGGAGACTGGAGAAGCCGGCCCTATGCCTCGTCTCAGGGAGGAGACTGGAGAAGCCAGCCCTATGCCTCGTCTCAGGGAGGAGACTGGAGAAGCCGGCCCTATGCCTCGTCTCAGGGAGGAGACTGGAGAAGCCGGCCCTATGCCTCGTCTCAGGGAGGAGACTGGAGAAGCCGGCCCTATGCCTCGTCTCAGGGAGAAGACTGGAGAAGCCGGCCCTATGCCTCGTCTCAGGGAGGAGACTGGAGAAGCCGGCCCTATGCCTCATCTCAGGGAGGAGACTGGAGAAGCCGGCCCTATGCCTTGTCTCAGGGAGGAGACTGGAGAAGTCAGCCCTATGCCTCGTCTCAGGGAGGAGACTGGAGAAGCCGGCCCTATGCTTCGTCTCAGGGAGGAGACTGGAGAAGCCGGCCCTATGCTTCGTCTCAGGGAGGAGACTGGAGAAGCCGGCCCTATGCCTCGTCTCAGGGAGGAGACTGGAGAAGCCGGCCCTATGCCTCATCTGTATTGTTTTGTACCTGAATCCCTCCAGTAAAGAAGCCCCCTGGTTACTGCAGACCCTGACTCTCTGGACTTATTTCCCATTGGGGTGCACCACGCCTTACCATGCTTTCCGGAGAGCAGCAACATGTGGTGACACCTCGACGGTGTCCAGGGGACCCAGCATAGCGTTGGGAGCACCCCAAACCCGGACACTGCAGGTGCCCCTCACAGGAGCCCCTTACTGGAACCCCTCACTGGAGCCCCACACAGGAGCGTGTCTGCAGAGGAGAATGGACCCAGTTCAGGAATGGCCAGGATACCGGGAAACGGAGATATATATATATATATATATATATATATATATATATATATATATATATATATATATATATACAGTACAGTACAGACCAAAAGTTTGGACACACCTTCTCATTCAAAGAGTTTTCTGTATTTTCATGACTATGATAATTGTAGATTCACACTGAAGGCATCAAAACTATGAATTAACACATGTGGAATTATAGACTTAACAAAAAAGTGTGAAACAACTGAAAATATGTCTTATATTCTAGGTTCTTCAAAGTAGCCACCTTTTGCTTTGATTACTGCTTTGCACACTCTTGGCATTCTCTTGATGAGCTTCAAGAGGTAGTCACCTGAAGGAGTTCCCAGAGATGCTTAGCACTTGTTGGCCCTTTTGCCTTCACTCTGCGGTCCATCTCACCCCAAACCATCTGGATTTGGTTCAGGTCTGGTGACTGTGGAGGCCAGGTCATCTGGTGTAGCACCCCATCACTCTCCTTCTTGGTCAAATAGTCCTTACACAGCCTGGAGGTGTTTGGGGTCATTGTCCTGTTGATAAATAAATGATGGTCCATCTAAACGCAAACCGGATGGAATAGCATGCTGCTGCAAGATGCTGTGGTAGCCATGCTGGTTCAGTATAAATCCCCCACACCATCACACCTCCTCCTCCATGCTTCACGGTGGGAACCAGGCATGTAGAGTCCATCCCTTCACAAAGACACGGTGGTTGGAACCAAAGATCTCACATTTGGACTCATCAGACCAAAGCCCAGATTTCCACTGGTCTAATGTCCATTCCTTGTGTTCTCCTTAGCAGTGGTTTCCACCATGAAGGCCTGCTGCACACAGTCTCCTCTTACCAGTTGTTGTAGAGATGTGTCTGCTGCTAGAACTCTGTGTGGCATTGACCTGGTCTCTAATCTGAGCTGCTGTTAACCTGCCATTTCTGAGGCTGGTGACTCGGATGAACTTCTCCTCCGCAGCAGAGGTGACTCTTGGTCTTCCTTTCCTGGGGCGCTCCTCATGTCAGACAGTTTCTTTGTAGCGCTTGATGGTTTTTACGACTGCACTTGGGGACACTTTCAAAGTTTTCCCAATTTTTCGGACTGACTGACCTTCATTTCTTAAAGTAATGATGGCCACTCGTTTTTCTTTCTTTTTTCTTGCCATAATACAAATTCTAACAGTCTATTCAGTAGGACTATCAGCTGTGTATCCACCTGACTTCTGCCCAACACAACTCCTGGTCCCAACCCCATTTATAAGACAAGAAATCCCACTTATTAAACCTGACAGGGCACAAGTGTGAAGTGAAAACCATTTCAGGTGACTACCTCTTGAAGCTCATCAAGAGAATGCCAAGAGTGTGCAAAGCAGTAATCAAAGCAAAAGGTGGCTACTGTGAAGAACCTAGAATATAAGACATATTTTCAGTTGTTTCACACTTTTTTGTTAAGTCTATAATTCCACATGTGATAATTCATAGTTTTGATGCCTTCAGTGTGAATCTACAATTATCATAGTCATGAAAATACAGAAAACTCTTTGAATGAGAAGGTGTGGCCAAACTTTTGGTCTGTACTGTGTATATATATATATACTGTGAATGTGCAGCGAAGGAAAAAGTGTGATGAAAAACACCTATGTGTGAATTAAGACCAAAACGTTATATACAGTGCCTTGAAAAAGTATTCACACCCCTTGAACTATTCCACAGTTTTTCACATTACACCCACAAAATTCATTCTACAGTGGGGAAAATAAGGATTTGATGCTCTGGAGATTTTCCACTTTTCCCACCTACAAAGAACAGAGAGATCTGTAATTTGTATCGTAGGTACACTTCAACTGTGAGAGACAGAATAAAAATATCCAGAAAATCATATTGTAAGATTTTACAATAAATAATTAGCATTTTATCACATGAGATAAGTATTTGATCACTTACCAACCAGCAGGAATCCTGCCTCTCTCAGACCTGTTAGTGTTTCTTTAAGAAGCCTCCGACTCTGCGCTCATTACCTGGGTTCATTGCACCTGTTTGAACTCGTTACCTGTATAAAAGACACCTGTCCACACACCCAATCACACTCCAACCTCTCCACCATGGCCAAGACCAAAGGACACCAGGGACAGGATTGTAGACCTGCACCAGGCTGGGATGGGCTACAGGACAATAGGCAGCAGCTTGGTGAGAAGGCAACGACTGTCAGCGAAATTATTAGATAATGGAAGAAATACAAGATGACTGTCAATCTTCCTCAGTCTGGGGCTCCATGCAAGAGCTTACCTCATGGGATAAGGAGGATTCTGAGAAAGGTCAGGAATCAGCCCAGAACTGCACAGGAGGACCTGGTCAATGACCTGAAGAGAGCTGGGACCACATTCTCAAAGATTACCATTAGTAACACGGCACCGTCATGGATTACAATCCTGCAGGGCACACAAGGTCCCCTTGCTCACGACAGCTCATGTCCAGGCCCATTTGAAGTTCTCCAATGACCATTTGGATGATCTAGAGGAGGCATGTGGTCAGATGAGACCAGAATAGAACTTTTTGGTATTGACTCCACTCGCTGTGTTTAGAGGAAGAAGGATGAGTACATCCAAGGAGATGGAACCTGTCTGGAGAGAGCTATCCAAGGAGATGGAACTTGTCTGTAGAGAGCTACCCAAGGAGACGGAACCTGTCTGGAGAGAGAGAGCCGCCCGAGGAGACGGAACCTGTCTGGAGAGAGAGAGCTGCCCGAGGGAGACGGAACCTGTCTGGAGAGAGAGAGCCGCCCGAGGAGACGGAACCTGTCTGGAGAGAGAGAGCCGCCCGAGGAGACGGAACCTGTCTGGAGAGAGAGAGCCGCCCGAGGAGACGGAACCTGTCTGGAGAGAGAGAGCCGCCCGAGGAGACGGAACCTGTCTGGAGAGAGAGAGCCGCCCGAGGAGACGGAACCTGTCTGGAGAGAGAGCTGCCCGAGGAGACGGAATCTGTCTGGAGAGAGAGCCGCCCGAGGAGACGGAACCTGTCTGGAGAGAGAGCTGCCCGAGGAGACGGAATCTGTCTGGAGAGAGCTGCCTGAGGAGATGGAACATGTCTAGTTACTCTATACACTGTTGCGAACTAATTCAATTCATTAGCGAAATTTTACTATTAGTTCATTTATCATGTGCAAAAGCCCGGGAAGAAAGCGATCACCTGACCTAGTGGGCAGGGCTTGCTCTGATTGGCTCAGGCTCGGTAAGCCAGTGACATCACTTCTGCTGCGACTGCTGAGACGAGGAGAAGCACTGAGTGTGAAGTTCTGAGACTCTGAGATCTGTTTTGTGAAAATTGGGGCGGAATTGTTCTGGGAATCCATATTACACACATCAGGGATACTGCAGGGCAAGTGCAGGGCTAGAGAGAGACAGGGAGAGAGACAGGGACAAAGACAAAGACCAGCTGCAGGGCCACAGAGTAAAGTGACAAATATCTGGAATGGATAAGCAAAAGGGGTCCAGTTCCAGCCAGACCTCGAGCTCTAAAAAAAGGAGAAGGTGGCACAGGGCAGCAGTGCCAAAGGACCTGTAGCCGGGGCATCTACTAGTAGTATTCGCAATACTTGCCCATTGTTCCACCAGGCTAACCCACCGAGGCGCAAAATTGTAGTGGAGGAGAAAGTGGATGAGGTAGTGGAGTGGATGGCACACTCATCTCAGTCTCAGCCGGATGATCTGCTGTCATCTGCTGATACAGTATCCATATGTAGCCAGGGGTCAGACTCAGAGCGTTCCTCCTGCTCCACCATTCCGCTCCAGCAAAGCCCCTCATTTTCGTATGCACTTTGCACGCTCATGCGTACGTGTTCAAAGAAGTCGCGTACCTTTTTACCTGAACGTTCGTTATTAGTGCGCGAATGTTCGCTAAAAGCCATATAAATACGTATATTTTGTACGCAAATTGAATGAATCTATTTGTCGAATATACGAATCTTAGGAAAAGTTCAGTGAATGTTCGGCGAATAAAATTTTGCATGATTCGCTCATATCTAGTATATAGGTAGAAACAGTGGGTCTGGGAGGTTTAGGGCTGCACTATCCCTGACTGAGTGTGGTGTATGTTGCCTTATCCTTATACATGTATTGTGTGCAGCCAGATAAAGAACCGGCAAAGCCGGTGTGAGATGGAGTCACGGACTATGACTTTTTCATTAGGGCTCATTCACACCAGCGTGTGTGCTCCTCCGTTCTGGACACTGCTCATCTTATAGGAGCGCACAGCATTATACTGATTTATAATGATGTGTGTCTCTGCAAGACCATACTGCTACAGGATCATACTGACAGCTTCATGTCAGAGACACACAGCTTTATGTCAGTATGATCATGTAGAAGGAAGGTCATGCAGAGACGCACAGCATTATAAATCAGTATAATACCGTGTGCTCTAAGACGAGCAATGTCCTGAACGGAGGAGAACACTGGTGTGAATGAGCCCGGACAGACATCATTTCCACATTATACGTAATTTTTTGGTCGCCATTCGCACTTAGGTGCGTTTTCCATGCATTTGTTATCATTTACACTATTTATATCAATTGACATTAAGATTTGCGTCGGGGAACCTCTGCAGATACGCTCCAATGCAGGGCTCCTGTGCGGGGCTCCTGTGTGAGGCTCCAGTGTGGGTTCCCAGTGCGGGGCCCCTGTGTGAGGCTCCAGTGTGGGTTTCCAGTGTGGGTTTCCAGTGCGGGGCTCCTGTGTATGGCTCCTGTGTGAGGCTTCTGTGTGGGGTTCCAGTGTGGGGCTCCAGTGTGGGGCTCCAGTGCGGGGCTGCAGTGCAGGGCTCCTGTGTGGGGCTCCTGTGTGGGGCTCCAATTTGGGTTTCCAGAGCGGGCTCCTGTGTAAGGCTCCAGTGCGGGTTTCCAGTGCGAGGCTCCTGTGTGGGGCTCCAGTGCGAGGCTCCAGTGCTGGGCTCCTGTGTGAGGCCCCACTGTGGGGCTCCTGTGCGAGGCTCCTGTGTGAGGCCCCACTGTGGGCTCCTGTGTGAGGCTCCAGTGCGAGGCTCCTGTGTGAGGCCCCACTGTGGGGCTCCTGTGTGAGGCTCCTGTGCGAGGCTCCAGTGTGGGTTTTCAGTGTGGGGCTCCAGTGCGGGGCTTCTGTGTGGGGCTGCAGTGTGGGGCTCCAGTGCAGGGCTCCAGTGTGAGGCTCCAATTTGGGTTTCCAGTTTGGGGCTCCTGTGTGGGGCTCCTGTGTGAGGCTCCAGTGTGGGGTTTCCAGTGCGGGGCTCCTGTGTGAAGCTCCCAGTGCGAGGCTCCCAGTGCAGGGCTCCTGTGCAGGGCTTTCAGTGCGGGGCTCCTGTGCGGGGCTTCTGTGTGGGGCCTCCAATTTGGGTTTCCAGAGTGGGGCTCCTGTGTGGGGCTCCTGTGTGGGGCTCCAGTGTGGGGCTCCAGTGTGGAGGCTCCAGTGTGGGGCTCCAGTGTGGGGCTCCTGTGTGGGGGCTCCTGTGTGGGCTCCAGTGTGGGGCTCCAGTGTGGGGCTCCAGTGTGGGGCTCCAATGTGGGTTTCCGTGCGGGGCTCCAGTGCGGGGCTCCAGTGTGGGGCTCCAGTGTGGGACTCCAGTGTGGGGCTCCAGGGTGGGGCTCCAGTTTGAGGCTCCTGTGTGGGGCTCCAGTGCGGGGCTCCTAATGAGGCTCCAGTGCGGGGCTCCTGTGTGGGGCTCTAGTTACTCTTGTTGTCGGTTTATGTTGTCGGGCTGCTTTGGATGCTGCTACCTCCTGAGTGGTAGCAGCTAGAAGCATGCAACTGATTTTGTTTGAAACATTCCAAGCTTTCAGACAATACCAGAATGACAGCAATATGTTCAGGACAGAGAAAGATATCACTGATAGAAATCGGGATGCTGTGAATGCAGCTGAAAATGCAAATAAAAACAGGTTTCACTCACGATTATTCCTGACTTGATTTCTAACTGTGATTTCTCCTCTTAGCTGTCATTTTGGTCTTTTATTAAAGCTTGGACTATCAGCTTTCATACAAGACCAATTGCATGTTTCTAGCTGCTACCATTGAGGAGATATCACCATCTAAAGCAGCCCTCCCCCCTCCAGTTAGCTACTCTTCACACTGCTCGAGCTGGACTCAGGTGGTTAAGGCAGGTTTACACTGCATGATGTTACAGCCGATTGTCAGGAAGGAAGTGTTCGGAAGTGTCGGCTGCTCGTCAGTGGAGGAAGCAGTATTCTCCTCCACAGTATAGGGAGCAGTGACCACTAATGCCATCGCTCGTCAGTGGAGAAGACACATTTATATGCAGTGATCTCCTCCACAGTATAGGGAGCAGTGATCACTAATATCATCGCTCGTCCTCATACAGAAGCTTTCCTTCCTGACAATCTCCTGCTCGTCAGTGGAGGAGACACATTTACATGTAGTGATCTCCTCTACAGTCTGGGGAGCAGTGATCACCCAAATGTTTCACTCGATCATCGGCTGATTTGTTTGTAAAGGTTGTTCCCGATAATCTGGCGGTGTAAATCCACCTTTAGCTGATATGCATGCAGGAGCAATGCTCTGCAGGGTGGACATATGCACAAGTAATGTTCTGCAGGGTGATCTGGTGATATGTATGTAAAAATAATGCTCCATGTGGTGATCAGCTGACCATCCTGCAGATGATCATACATGTGTGAGTAGCGGTTACCCACCTGCAGAGCATTGCTCCTGCTTGTATATTAACTGACCGCTCTGTAGAGCATTGCTCCTGCATGCATATCAGTTAAGTGTCCCGCAGAGCATCACTGTACAGAGCCATACCCCAGCTCTCATGTTCTCCGTCTCCCGGGTACATGTACAGTATGACGAATGGTTAATATCCCCGTGTAAGGAGAGCTCCATGTATCAGCCGGGAGCACCTATGTCCACCAACATAGTGGATGAGACGAGCTGATGGGGAGGGAACGTCCAGAGACACCAGAGGAAGCTGATGGAGATGGGGCCAAGATCCAGGGAACGGTCCTGACTGTAAATCTCTTCATCCACAGGATTACACAATAGTCAAGACATTGGGGAGGACTCCCATCATCCATCTCCATAGATCAGGAGGATGGAACAGGACCCCCATCACAGAGCCTCCCCTCTGGAAACGTGAGCAGAAGATCCTGGAACTCACACAGAAGATGATGGAGCTGCTGACTGGAGAGGTGACACTGCTGGGAATACTGGGAGATTCTCCAGTAACAGCACTGGAGGGGTCTGGGTGATGACGGTGTCATTGTGTTGTCAGGTTCCTGTAAGGTGTCAGGATGTGGCGGTCTATTTCTCCATGGAGGAATGGGAGTATATAGAAGGACAGGAGGATCTGTACAAGGAGGCCATGATGGAGGAGCCCCGGCCTCTGACATCACCAGGTGAGAGGAGACCTTCCTGATGATAGAGGTGTAAGGGTCCCCTGGATACTACTCCCATCATCTCATATATAATACATCTGTGTGTTATCTCCTATAGGTTCTGACTCCAGGAGGAGAAATCCCCCCGAGAGATGTCCCCGTCCTCTGTATTCCCAGGACTGTCCAGAGGAGAAGCTCCCAGAGAACCATCAGGTAGATGGAGCTGAGCCCTATACACATCTATATAGGGGGGTCATAGATTGTGGGGGTCTCTTATGTGGATCTGTTAGATTTCCCACCTGTCTGCTGTATTGTACTGAATTGTTACAGATGACAAATCAGGGGGAAGATCTGACTGATATTAAAGTGGAGGATGAAGAAGAGCGGATGATGGGCGATCCCCCGTGTAAGAGTGAGGTGGAGGAGGACATTCCAGTCCATGTCACCACAGGTATGGAATCATGAATGGAGGAAGGGAATTGGGAGGTTTCTTCAGGTGAGGCTCCACCTTAGAGCTGCAGTAAAGTAGCACTCCGGGCAGTGACCCCTGTGTTATGTGCAAGAGCGGAGGGAGCGGTGACTGCACATAGACATCCCCTCCAGGGTCTTCTCTCCGTCCTCTCCAGGATCTTCTCTCCGTCCTCTCCAGGATCTTCTCTCCGTCCTCTCCAGGATCTTCTCTCCGTCCTCTCCAGGATCTTCTCTCTATCCTCTCATGGTCCAGGCTGGACACTTAGTATTATGTTTCTGGGGCATCGGCAGCGATGACCACTCCAGTATAACCAGTGTAAACCTGTAGATACTCGGGGTTCCTGCAGTCACATCGCTCTGTGCAGATTATTGTGTAAAAGATAAAAATCCTATAGAAATGTGGAGTCGTCGTCATCACGTGGCCCAGAGAATACCGCCATCAGGTCAGTTATACTGCGCCAAGAAATAATAAAGATACTACGATTTGTGCAGCATATCCGACATTACCAGGCTCTTCTTGTCAGACATCACCGGGCTCTTCTTGTGGGACATCACCGGGCTCTTCTTGTGGGACATCACCGGGCTCTTCTTGTGGGACATCACCGGGCTCTTCTTGTGGGACATCACCGGTCTCTTCTTGTCGGGCATCACCGGTCTCTTCTTGTCGGGCATCACCGGTCTCTTCTTGTCGGACATCACCAGTCTCTTCTTGTCGGACATCACCGGGCTCTTCTTGTCGGACATCACCGGGTGGACACAGCTGGTCTCACGTAGGACCACCAGCTCGATGGTGACGTCACTAATACACAATGGGGTCTTCATGCCATAACAGTTCATGTTTTGATGCTCGGGATATTTGTCCATAATTTGTGACTTTTAGAGGTTCTCACCCCTTTTAAAAAAGTGGCAACAAAAGGGGTGGGGCTTACTTGGAGGGGCGTGTCTTAGTACGCCCGTCTGATTTGACAGGAAGTTTTAGCTAATGACTGGCGGAGATGTGATCCTCTGGTTCGCGGAGTGCACAGGCTGCTTCAATCCAGAAATGTCGGCCCACAACAACAAGGCCGTTAGATCGCTGTGTAGTCATAAGATATGTCGTTATAAGTTATAACCTTCTCATTCCTGTCAGGACAATGGAGGGGTCTGTGGATGATCCATCAGTAGTCAGACGTCTGGACTTCACTTCAGGATGTCTCCTGTGATCTGACTGGCTTTCTCAATTAGAATGACCTTTACCAGGAATTTCCAGTATTTCATACTGGTGACTCGAGCTTCAGTTAACGTAGTCTGACCATCATAATCAACATGAGGTCAGGGACCGGATGCAGGGACCATGTGGAAAGCATTTGCTTGGCTGAAGCTATTAGGTGTGATTAAACTGCCTTGGGGTTGGTGTTAGGACAGCAGTGTAAGATGTCTCACCCTCCGCCTCTGTTGGTCTCTCCAGTTGGACATAAAAGGCCTCTTTCACACCTCTTTTGATCCAGTCCTCTCTGTCTAAGATGCAAACCACCCCTTTGCTCGAGCACAGCAGGTCCTGAGCGCAGGTGCTGGCTCTTCAGAGCTGGGCCGTACGTCGGTGTAGCTGCAGTTTTGTTTCCATAATCTACAGCTGGGTCTTTTGGGTAAACCTGTTTCCAGCCGTCCTCCCTCTCAGTGACCAAGCAGTCAAAGAAAGCCGGTGTTCTGCACAATGTGATATCATGGCTCGATGTGTTGATATGTTCAGTGAACACGAGCACCAGGTATCACCCTCATACCTGAACCAGTGACTGGGGGCAATATCCACAGAGGTCTTCAGGGCTTTTCATTCCACTTCCTGGTGATCCCACTGCAGCCATGTCTCTGGTCGGTGGTCAGAGGTCCAGCAAGGAACACACCTCAACTGGATTAAGATTTGTTCTTCTGCTAGGATTTATGTCCCTCATGTTGTCTGAATGGGAAAAGTGGCTAGACCTGCCCAGGGGTGGGGAAAGCAGGACTAATGACTTCACTTTAATGTGTAACCAAATGTCCCATGTGTCCCCACGGGCACTAATTAGTACTGCCGGGACCTGGTGCCACCTGTATGATGTATCAGGGTGTTGCACGGCACCTGGTAATGGCTGTATGTGATGCCAATGTCAGAGATGTCTAATGGTGGAACGATGCTAATTTTGATGCCTGCCCCACCAGTTGATGCCACGCGGAGAAGGTTTAATGTGTTCAATGCCCTGAAACAACATGGCACTGATATCCCCAGAATGACAACTCTCCACATGGCGTGCTATGGGGGTGTCAGATGTTCACCTATTCTCAGGTGAAACTCACGTATGGTCTTGCCAACATATTGGAGGCCACAAATGCAGGTGGCCAAGTAGACCACACCACTGGTCCTGATGGAGAATGACCTGTGTGTGACCGGATTTACAAAGGTGCTGGCCAATACACTTGCCACAGCGGAACGTACCTTTAATAGACTAAACCAGGTAGATGGCTGTGGCTTGTGAAAAGAGCTATGGACAAGTCTGTCCCTGATGTTGTGCCCTTTACGAAATGTTGTAGATCGACCGGACCCCACTAGATGTCCCACATCAGGGTCAAGTTGAAGAATCCCCCAATATTTAGTCAGCAACTGTGAGCTGCATCAAAGGTATCTGCTATGTGGACCCTTTCATTCAAGTCCACCCCGACTCCCGATTGCAGCCAAGAGAGTGATGGTCTGTTTGAGAATGGTCATAGGATATCCCCGCCGTAAAAATGTGTCTCTCAGGTCGCCAACTGTTCTCTGAAAGTCATAAATGGTAGAGCAATTACGGCGCACCTGTAGGATGACGCTCCCCCAGTGTAACAAACTGTTAGTGGCTGTCTCCTTATAAAAGAGGCAGGTGATGTTGCCTTCCTCATCCTTAAGGATTGTCAGGTCCAAAAAATGTTAGTGACGTCTGGTTGATTTTGAACGTAAAAAATAGGCCCATAGAGTTAATATTAAGGGCTGCCACAAAGTCGTGAAACCGGTCTGTGGATCCCTTCCAAAAGGTGAGCACATCGTCTATGAACGGTCCCCACAGCACGATGTGAGGTGCCCATTCTTCCATGTCTTCCCCGAACACTATCACCCTTTCCCACCACCCTAGATATAAATTAGCGTACGATGGGACACAGGGGCTCCCCATCACCACGCCTTTTAGCTGGTGAAAAATGCAGCAATCTAAGACAAAAATATTGTGTTCAAGGATAAATCTAAGATGACGTGTCACCAGAGCATTGTGGACCCTATATTGGATGCCTCGTTCTTGTAGGAAAAACCCTTATCATGAGGGATTGAGCTATACAATGCCTCCACGTCCAGACTGGCTAAGAGGACTTCTTCATCTAACAATCACCATGGAGTCTCAAACATATGAGGGAAGGGCAAATGCAAATGGCCTCAAAATTTGTTCTACATATATACTGGTTTGGTTTGTGAAACTCCCAGTGCCTGAGACAATCGGTCTGCCTTTCAGTGGGTTCAGGCCTTTGTGTACCTTCAGAAGGCTGTAAAAACAAGCCAGCTGGGGGGTCGGGGCGCATAAAATTGAATTCTGATTTGCTAATCAGTTTGGATTCTATTGCCTACTTCATCGCACAAAACACTCCATACTGGAGCTAGTAGGACATTGCTCCTCCCCTTTGTGTGTTTATCTGTATACCAATAAAGAGTTTTTGTTTTATTGTAGTGTTTCCCCAGGCAGTAAAGTTTTCCACCAAAAAGGTTCTCTAAATATAAGAGCAAAGGGACCATTCCCCAGAGATTCTGGGGAATGGTCCCTGTGCCCAGAAGTGAGACATAGACATCTTCCTACTGGATCCATTTCTGGGTTTGACTACAAAAGCTCTAAAAAACAGCATGTGTTTCCAGCCTAATAGCACAGAATACGGCTGTGCGCTTCCTGAGGCCGCCTCTGTACAGTGATACACTGTGTATGAGTGTGTGCAATGTACCTCAGGATGCGCACGGCGTCATAGCAACCAATAACGCCGTGCTCTCCTGCCCTCAGAAGGAGCATGGTCCGGGTTTTCACGGACTGTCCTGGACCATGCTTCACGGTCGTGTGAATGAGCACTAATTATTATTTACTTTTTGGTTTGAACGATAAATCATGAAATTTATTTTTTCATCCTAACAGGAAATCTCTGTAAGAATTCTGAAGAAAACTTCATATTATCACTAAATTATAAAGATGACGAAGATATCGCGCAATGGTCTTCAGGAGAAAACTGCATTACCTGTAATGTACATCCAGGACATCACAGTACAGATCTATCATATGATTCCTTTAATCATGAGGAACCTTCTCCTGACCAATCACAGATTGTTACCACAAGTAATGGGCAGAAAGGAGGTAAAAGGTTTCAATGTGGAGAATCTGGAAAACAGCTTACAAGAAGTGTAGGTCTTTTTAGACACAGAAGAATTCACACAGGAGAGAAGCCATATTCATGTTCAGAATGTGGGAAATGTTTTAGCCAGAAATCCGATTTTGTTAAACATGAGAAAATTCACACAGGGGAGAAGCCGTATTCAAGTTCACAAAGTGACAAATGTTTTACAAATCGATCAGATATTATAAAGCATGAAAGCCTTCACACAGAACAGGCACCATATTCATATTCAGAATATGGGAAATGTTTAACGAATAAATCATGCCTTGTAAAACAAGAGCAAATTCACATAGAGAGAAATCAATCACGTTCAGAATTTGGAAAATGCTTTCTAGATAAATCAGATCTTGTTATAGTTGAGGTAACACACACAGGAGAGAAATCATATTCATGTTCGCATTGTGGGAAATGCTTTACAAACAAACCAAGTCTTGTTAAACATGAGAGAAGTCACACAGGAGAGAAGCCATATTCATGTTCAATATGTGGCAAATGCTTTACAAACAACTCTCATCTCATTACACATAACAGAATTCACACAGGAGAGAAGCCATATTCTTGTCCAGTTTGTGGGAAATGTTTTACAGCAAAATCAAATCTTGTTATACATGAGAGAGTTCACACAGGAGAGACACCATATTCATGTTCTGTATGTGGGAAATGCTTTACCGTTAAATCAAATCTTGTCAAACATGAGAGAATTCATACAGGAGAAAAGCCATATTCATGCTCAGAATGTGGGAAATGTTTCATAGAACAAGCAAAACTTCGTTATCATCAGAGAATTCACACTGGAGAGAAACCATATTCATGTTCAGAATGTGGGAAATGTTTTACAAATAAATCAGTTCTAGTTAGACATCAGCGAATTCACACAGGAGAAAAGCCGTATTTCTGTTCACTATGTGGGAAATGTTTTACAAATAAATCTGTTCTTGTTAGACATCAGAGAACTCACACAGGAGAGAAGCCATTCTGATATTTTGTATGGCATTGTTTTTAAAGCATGGGCTTACATGCCTTGTGCCATAAACTGTTTTAGACTTTCCATACTGAGAAAAAGAACTGTACAGCTGAACTGTATAAACAGCGTTACTCTAAGCCGCTACTAACACGGGCGTAGGCACAAATTAGCTGCCACATTCACATGCATACAACAAACATAAAAAGGACACAAAAATATTCATATAAACCATATAGTTAAAAATCCATAATGTATGGAATGAATACGAATAAGTCACAATGCAGGAATCCAGAGAACCGACCCAGAAACGACCATCTGAAGGCTGTGTCTCTGCACCGTATCTATAGCCCCACCAATCAATAAAGCTACAGTGTGAGACATGCGGAGGAGAATCACCACATAGACATAATACAGCAGGGGTTAAATACCACAATTGTGCCGAGTAGTGCGCCAAGGAACCGGTCAATGTAGGTGGGAAGGTCTCCCAGGTTAACGGCTCAGCGGGAACAGAGCAGCTGAGGAATAATCTACTGCAGGCAGGTTGTCAGGCATTGATCCCGGGGTCAGCGCTGTATATATATACAATCAGTATATTACTGCACCAACACCGGAGCGGAGATGGAAAACGTGAAAAAAGTGAAAGTAGAAAAATGACAATAAAATATATATGTGAAGAAACGTGAACAAAAACAAAGTAAAAATGTAAAAAATAATAAGAAAACATTCGCTCTGGAAAATGAAAACTGTAAGAAAATGTATTGTTTTCGCCAAACTATACAAAAAACTGTAAATCATAAGAAAAAAGACTAGTGAATCCAGAGAAGTGTGCGCTAGTGACGTGTGTGCAAATAAAGTGCTGAATAACCGAACATGTGTGCATCGTGTGATACAATGTAACAGGAGGGATGGGATCATGTGATCACTATACTGTGGAGGAGATCACTGCATGTAAATGTGTCTCCTCCACTGACGAGCGATGGCAGTAGTGATCACTGCTCCCTATACTGTGGTGGAGATCACTGCATGTAAATGTGTCTCCTCCACTGACGAGTGATGGCATTAGTGATCACTGCTCCCCATACTGTGGTGGAGATCACTGCATGTAAATGTGTCTCCTCCACTGACGAGTGATGGCAGTAGTGATCACTGCTCCCTATACTGTGGTGGAGATCACTGCATGTAAATATGTCTCCTCCACTGACGAGCGATGGCATTAGCGATCACTGCTCCCTATACTGTGGAGGAGACTGCGTTTTATTACATGAAATAAATATTTGATTTAAAAAACAGAACTTAATATTTGGTGTAGAAACCTGTGTTTCCCCCTTCGCCATATGACAGCACCCCTGGAGAGACTCCTCCCACTCCTCAGGACAGGAAACGGCCAAAAAGTTTTGCATAAAAGGTAGCTCCTCCTAACAGCCTCCAGTTGTGTTTCCTGTCCTGTGGAGCAGGATGACCAGGGGTGCTTGTGCACCTTTTTTTCTATTTTTTTTTTGTATAAGAGGTGAGCCGAGGGCGCCCCAGAGATTTACCCATTGGCGGGGTTACCCTAGGGAAGTGTAAGTCTCCCCTGGGGAGCAACTTCCAAGTCTCTCCCCCTAGTCCCCCACCTGTCTTTGACTTGTGGCCTCCCTCCTTGTTTCCTCCTCCTTGGCTCCCTGGTCGGGGTTCGTGGGGTCTGGTCTGGCAGTTGTGGGGCCGTCCCTCTCCTGGCTGTTCGCTCCATTGGTGGCGGCGCTGTGTGTGTGCGCGCGCGCGTGTGCGCTATGCCGGCTGGGTGGGCGGTCGTCCGGGGTTGGCGCGCTTCCGGTGACGCGCCGGTGTGGTGGGTCGCTGGGGAGTGGGTCACTTCCGGGTTGCGTCGCATGTCGGATAAATATTGCAGTGGAGCGGCGGGGGGCTGATGGAGGGGGGAAGGGAACACCCTGTGCCTTGTTGCAGGGTTCCCATTGAACCCAATTAAGGGGGGAGTGTCCAGCTGGTGGTATTTGGAGCGCGCTGGGAGAGGGGGTTTGCCGACTCTTTGGGATTTGCAGACACCACTCCATGTCTGTGGTGTCTCTGTCTCCTGCCATCATGGAAAAGCGCGCTGAGGCGGTGGTGACTGCTGATACTCCTGCACCGGTACCGGTGGGGTAAGAGGGGTTATTCCCCAGTTGCTTTTTATAGCAGAGTATTAATGTTTATGTATGTTATTTTAGGTAGAGGTCCACAAGAAGGATAGACCCAGGCTCTGTACCCTATGCAAGAGAAATTCACCAAAATTATAGCGGAGGTCATGGCCCACATCAGAGAGGAGAAGGTCGTGATAGTACCATATCTGGACGACTTCCTGCTGGTAGTCGACTCCAGGGAAAATCTCCTTGGTCATCTAGCCAGGGTTCAGGAGATTCTGCACAGAATAGGGTTAGAGGTGAATATAAAAAAGTCTTCCCTCATCCCCAGCAAGATTTGTGCCTTTTTGGGAGTCCTGATAGATTCAGAAAAGCAAATATGTCGTCTCCCGGACTCCAAGATTGTTCTAATTCAGAGCAGGATGCAAGAATTATTGTCGAAAAGATTGACTTCTCTCAGGGCAGCTATGTCCTGGGCCTGTTAACCTCCTGCATCCCAGCGGTAAAGTGGGCCCAATACCACTCAAGGGTCCTTCAGCAGCAGATTGTTTCCTCCTGGGACAGAATAGATTCATCCTTAGACAACCCCCTGCTTCTCTATCCACGGACACTCAGATCCCTTCATTGGTGGGTGGAAGTTCGGAATTTAAAGAGGGGGGTCCCTTGGGCTCCCCAAGATGTATTCACCCTTACTACAGATGCCAGTCCTTTGGGGTGGGGGGCCCATGCGGAGATGCTTCTGATCCAGGGATCCTGGTCCCCACAGGAGAGTCGTATGTCTCAGAACATGAGAGAGCTAACTGCAGTCTTCTACGCATTATCCCAGGCATTACCACAGATAAAGGGAAGGGACGTGTTGATAAGGACAGACAACGCTACAGTGGTAGCATACATCAACCACCAGGGGGGTACAAGATCAGAGTCCCTGATGAGACAATCCCACCTTATCCTTCACTTAGTGGAGCTGAATCTACATTCTTTGTCAGCCCTACATCTGAGGGGGATAGAGAATGTGGAGGCAGATTTCCTCAGGCGTTACCGTTTGTCCCAAGGGGAGTGGGTTCTCAATCGGGATGTGTTTTCCAGAATCACGGAGATCTGGGGTGTCCCTCAGATAGATTTGTTTGCCACCAGGCTCAACAGGAGAGTGGAAAGTTTCTTCTCTCTCAGCCCCTTGGATTTCCCATCGGGGATAGACGCATTCTCCCAGTTCTGGGGAGAGGGGAGGTTAATGTATGCATGTTACCCAGGATGTTACCCAGAGTATTAAGAAAGATCAGTGAGGACAAAGCGGAAGTTATTCTAGTGGCTCCCTTTTGGCCCAGAAGGGTATGGTTTTCCTGGCTCCAGATGCTTTTGGTAGTGGATCCTTGGATTCTTCCAGTACACAACCTCCTGTCCCAGGGCCCAGTGGTTCATCCGGCAGTACAGGGACTACATCTCACGGCATGGAGATTGAGAGGCAGCTCTTAATTCAGAGGGGTCTGTCTGTGGATGTGGTGGAGACATTATTAGCCAGTCGGAAACCAGTAACCTGTCAGATCTACCTCAGAACTTGGAAGGCCTTTTGTAGGTTTGTAGGCTCCTCGGTTGATGCCCTGTCCCCACCTGATATTTCTGTGATTTTAGATTTTTTGCAGGAGGGATTAAGAAAGGGTCTTAGGCCTAGTACCATTAAAGTTCAAATTTCTGCCCTAAGTGCCATGTTTGATTTCAAACTAGCAGAACACCCGTGGATTAGTAGATTTGTTAAGGCTGCAGGTAGATTATATCCCTCTATCCCCAAGAAGACCCCTCCATGGGATCTTAACATAGTTCTTTCTGCTTTACCATCCCATCCCTTTGAGCCTTTACCAGAGTTGCACATTAAGATGCTTTCCTGGAAGCTGGCTTTTCTCGTGGCTATCACCTCTGCGAGAAGGGTTGGTGAGATTACAGCCTTCACCATTAACAGTCCTTACATGAGGATTAGGGAAGATAGAGTTGTTTTGTCCCCTGATTCTGCCTTTCTGCCCAAAGTTGTTTCTGACTTCCATAGATCCCAGGAGGTTGTGCTCCCGTCCTTCTGTGACAATGCCAGTAATGAGGGAGAACTGAGATTTCATTGCTTAGATGTGAGAAGGTGTCTTCTGCAATATCTCCAAGCTACAGAGGAGTTCAGGAAGAGTCAGCAATTATTCCTTTAATTCCAGGGAAAGAATAGAGGTCTGGCTGCTTCTTCTAAGACTGTGGCGGGATGGATTAATCAGGCTATTCTTTTAGCTTATTCCTCTTCAGGCAGAGATACTCCTTCACCCTTTGGAGATCATTCCACCAGAGCTATTTCCAACTCCTGGGCAGAGCGAGCTTCTGCATCGAATGATCAAATTTGTAGAGCAGCTACTTGGAGTAGTCCTCATACTTTCTTCACACATTATAGACTCCATTCTATCGTCTGGGGAAGACCTGTCATCTTTGGTGATCCAGGGAACACTCAAGTGATATCTCCATATTTACTCCATGGAACACTCATCTATCTGGTGTTTTTCTTCATATCTCCATTACATCATCCAGGAACACTCATCTATCCAGGTGTTTTCTTCATATCTCCATATTACACCATCCAGGAACACTCATCTATCCTGGTGTTTTCTTCATATCTCCATATTACACCATCCAGGAACACTCATCTATCCTGGTGTTTTCTTCATATCTCCATATTACACCATCCAGGAACACTCATCTATCCTGGTGTTCTCTTCATATCTCCATATTACACCATCCAGGAACACTCATCTGTCCTGGTGTTTTCTTCATATCTCCATATTACATCATCCAGGAACACTCATCTATCCTGGTGTTTTCTTCATATCTCCATATTACACCATCCAGGAACACTCATCTGTCCTGGTGTTTTCTTCATATCTCCATATTACACATCCAGGAACACTCACACTCATCTCCTTATGCCTGGTGTTTTCTTCATATCTCCATTATTACACCATCCAGGAACACTCATCTATCCTGGTGTCTTCTCTCATATCATCCATATTACATCATCCAGGAACACTCATCTATCCTGGTGTTTTCTTCATATCTCCATATATTACATCCATCCAGGAACACTCATTCTATCCTGGTGTTTTTCCTTTCATATCTCCATATTACACCATCCAGGAACACTCATCTATCCTGGTGTTTTCTTCATATCTCCATATTACACCATCCAGGAACACTCATCTATCCTGGTGTTTTCTTCATATCTCCATATTACACCATCCAGGAACACTCATCTATCCTGGTGTTTTCTTCATATCTCCATATTACACCATCCAGGAACACTCATCTATCCTGGTGTTTTCTTCATATCTCCATATTACATCATCCAGGAACACTCATCTATCCTGGTGTTTTCTTCATATCTCCATATTACACCATCCAGGAACACTCATCTATCCTGGTGTTTTCTTCATATCTCCATATTACATCATCCAGGAACACTCATCTATCCTGGTGTTTTCTTCATATCTCCATATTACATCATCCAGGAACACTCATCTATCCTGGTGTTTTCTTCAATATCTCCATATTAATTATCAGGAACACTCATCTATCCTGGTGTTTCTTCATATCTCCATATAACATTCATCCAGGAACACTCATCTATCCTGGTTTTTCTTCATATCTCCATATTATCATCCAGGAACATTTTCTCATATCTCCATATACACCATCCAGGAACACTCATCTATCCTGGTGTTTTCTTCATATCTCCATATTACACCATCCAGGAACACTCATCTATCCTGGTGTTTTCTTCATATCTCCATATTACACCATCCAGGAACACTCATTATCCTGCCTGGTGTTTTCTTCATATCTCCATATTACACCATCTCATCCTGGTGCATTCATCTATCCTGGTGTTTTCTTCATATCTCCATTCATACACCATCCAGGAACACTCATCTATCCTGGTGTTTTCTTCATATCTCATATTATCTCCACATCATATCCTGGTGTTTTCTTCATATCTCCATATTAACCATCCATGAACACTCACTAATCCTGGTGTTTTCTTCATATCTCCATATTACACCATCCAGAACACATCTATCCTGGTGTTCTCTTCATATCTCCATATTACACCATCCAGAACACTCATCTATCCTGGTGTTTTCTTCATATCTCCATATTACATCATCCAGGTCAACACTCATCTATCCTGGTGTTTTTCTTCATATCTCCATATTACATACCATCCAGGAACACTCATCTATCCTGTGTTCTTCATATCTCCATATTACTACCATCCAGGAACACTCATCTATCCTGTGTTTTTTCTTCATATCTCCATATACATCATCCAGAAAGACATACACCATCCAGGAACACTCATCTATCCTGGTGTTCATTCTTCATATCTCTCATATATAATCATCACATATCCCATCAGGAGGATCATCCAGGAACCACTCATCTATCCTGGTGTTTCTTCTTCATATCTCATATTACATCCAGGAACACTCATCTATCCTGGTGTTTCTTCATATCTCTCATATTACATCATCCAGGAACACTCATCTATCCTGGTGTTTTCTTCATATCTCCATATTACACCATCCAGGAACACTCATCTATCCTGGTGTTTTCTTCATATCTCCAT
>ONZH01002351.1:0-98041 GCA_900303285.1 Rhinella marina | reverse complement strand
GCAATGCATGGGCACCGACCGTAGGGCCACCATATGCCGACACAGGACCCACTCACTTAAATGTTGTCCACGATCCACATCCGACAGTCTGCACCTCAAGAAAGTAGTGCATGCACTACTTTTTTGCTGTGCAGAGACAGGGACAGAAAACCCAAGGAAGCACTCTGTAATGCTTCCGTAGGGTTCCATGCCTCCGTTCCACACCGCACCTTCCGGATTGCAGACCCATTCAAGTGAACAAATGACTGGTGCCCGTATTTTGCAGACCCACTGTTTGGGGGCCGCAATATGGGCACCGTCTGACAACGGTTGTGTGCATAAACACTTATAGTGAGCACCTAGAAGGTATGAAGAGTCTTATAGACCAGGCAACTCTTCTCTGGGATTCTACAAAAAAAGATATCCAAATTAGCTTACCTTCCTAAAGGAGAAGCAAGTTAAGAGATTTCTATGTGGACTACATCTCCTGTTGAGGATTAATGGAGACAGAAAATCCCAAACAAATTATTATTTATGCTGCGGAATGGTAATTCTGCAGAGGAACAGAGGGCAGAGACTGACAATTTATAGGAGCATTGCCTGGCCTCAACATAAAGACTTCCCCCGTGTTATCCTATGGGGCTAAAATTTTCTCTCTCTGGTTTGGATAGAATCAAATTTCTTTGCAGGTACGAACGAAACAAAATTGATTTGGAGAAACTTGCTTATCTTTTAAACATTTTTATTATATAAATTTAAAATATTTTTGTTCCATATGCAGACTATGATATCATAAAGCAGGACTCATGCATTCCAGCAATCACTCAGCCAATATATTCATTGAGGCAGTTACGGCATATAATGAAATAGAATTCAGAATTCTATATTAATTGGTCTTTCCCCATTCTAACTGATGAATAAATAATATATAACAGGGAGTCACATAGTGTTTTACATTAGAGTCACATAAATTACACATTACATGAACACTCACCACCGGCCTAGATGTAAATTGAATTAGGGGGGAGTAAAGATAACGTCCCTATCATGTAACCATTCATTTATATAGCTTTACTAATGAAAACGCCTAATAAACAGATATGAGCTTTGTATTGAATGGTGAAACACATTGGAGGACATTTATCCTTTGCGGTTGTTTTTGTGTCATTTTTAAGTCTATCTTTGCTTTGTGCGCCTGCGCCAAATGTATTAAATGGTGCACCTTAATGATATATGTGGCTTGAGTGTTATGTGTAAATGTACACCAGGGGGTTACCTGGCGTTAGTTGCGACACATAGCCAATGAGCCAAAATTCAGGTCTAATCTCACTTTTAGCTCTTAAACATACACCACTATGAAAAGTGGCAAGGAACACCAAATTTCACAAGCATTGACAAAAATGTTGCAGAAAACAGCACAGTTGCCATGACTTGCACCTTTTTCAACACAAAACTGACATATTGTATATGATTTGATAATTGTCCCACATTGCATTACAAACCAGTAAAAGGGCAAAAAAAGAAACAAAATACAAAACATAAAATGGAATAATTTAGAAACACTTGCATTCCATAGAACTAACTGCATATTTGCTAGTTGTCAGCAGCCTAAGAATGTTCCAAATGAGAGGAGATGGGTAGAAGATATTGGTAGTAAATATAAGTTTCTGGTCTTTGGTATTAGCAACAACCACTAAAATTAATACTAAATAACATCATGTTAATGATAAAAACAGCCACACTGTAATAATAATACTACTTAAAGGGGTTGTCCAAGTTCAGAGCTGAACCCGGACAGATCGTCCTTTTGCCCTCACGAGCCCCTATGAGTATGTCATGCTTTGATGCTCCCCCTTGGCCCGTGCTGTATTGCGTAGGGCAAGGGAGCCTGTAAAACAGGATAGGGCAGCGCTAAAGCCCGCCAATTAGTGCCAGTGACATCACCGGCAACACTACTAGGCGGAAGCCTTCACCTAGCAGTGTAAAATGTAAACAATAAAAGCCCTTGCCCTGCCCATGGCCAGGGAGAGCATTGGAGCATGAAATGCTCCGATGCTCATCTCAGAGGGGCCGAAGGGGTGAAAAGGAGGATAAGTCCGGGTTCAGTTCTGAACCCAGACAACCACTTTAAAGGGAATGTTTCATCAATAAATGATTTATATATATATTTTATATTAAACATAATTAGAATTTTTGGTGATTGTTTCTATTTTTCCATATCACTATCTTTCCTTATCGTCCTTCAGGCAGCACAACACAATGAGTTAATGTTTCCCTCCTCCCGTCTAGGACAGAAGAAAATGATTAGTAAATCAGACTAATTAACACCCCTATAAAGGAGTGCACACCCACAAGATAGATGTGTTTTTAGCTCTGCTACATCTGTGATCTGTATGGTATGAGATTTACTGCAGCAGCGTAATCACAGCAGCTTAAGGATCTTGTGTCCTGGAGCGGCTCTTTTGTGACTGTATGTGTGAGCGAAATGATAGTATTGTATGCAGGTTATAGAGCTGGAGGTGGTCTCCAGGAGTTAAGTGCATTTATACCATTCTGGAAGTGGTTTCCAGATTTAATTTCCCCATCGGGTGTTCAATGGGATGATTGAGCTGAGATCTATCCTGGAGTGTCCTGGTAAGTTCTCATATGCAGCGGAGGGGCCACTCTGCGGCTTAGCGTGTGTGCTGCCTCCGGCCACTCTGCAGCTTAGCGTGTGTGCTGCCTCCGGCCACTCTGCAGCTTAGCGTGTGTGCTGCCTCCGGCCACTTTGTGGCTTAGCGTGTGTGCTGCCGCCGGCCACTCTGCGGCCTACCATGCTTGCTGCCGCCGGCCACTCTGCGCGGCCTACCATGTGTGCTGCCGCCGGCCACTCTGCGGCCTATCATGCGTGCTGCCGCCGGCCAACTCTGCGGCCTACCACGCGTGCTGCCGCCGGCCACTCTGCGGCCTACCACACGTACTGCCACTGGCCACTCTGCGGCCTACCACGCGTGCTGCCGCCGGCCAATCTGCGGCCTACCACGCGTGCTGCCGCCGGCCACTCTGCGGCCTACCATGCGTGCTGCCGCCGGCCACTCTGCGGCCTACCACACGTACTGCCACCGGCCACTCTGTGGCCTACCACGCGTGCTGCCGCCGGCCAATCTGCGGCCTACCATGCGTGCTGCCGCGCGGCCACTCTGCGGCCTACCATGCGTGCTGCCGCCGGCCACTCTGCGGCCTACAATGCGTGCTGCCGCCGGCCACTCTGCGGCCTACCATGAGTGCTGCCGCCGGCCAATCTGCGGCCTAACATGCGTGCTGCTGCCGGCCACTCTGCGACCTATCATGCGTGCTGCCGCCGGCCACACCGCTGGTCATCACCTGTGTCTTTCGGTGTCTCGGTTCCATTTATTAATGTGTCCACTTTAATCTACAATTAGGTGACGTTCGGCAAAAAATTTTTTCGTGTGTATGGGCCCTATTGTACCTCCTACTCATGTGGTTCCCTTGGACACTCTGTGCATACGGACATTCTGTTAGCGCTATTTTTTTCCTGGTTAAATCAATTCTAATGTTGTTACAGAGGGTTTTTTCCACAATACTCCTGTTAGGCTAGTTTTCATATTGTCATTTTTTCTAGAGGGGCTCTGAGGGATTGATAGAAAAGTATTTCTATGTTTCAGGCTCTCCAAGCACTATAATAGAGCAGAGAGACATCATAATTTTAGTATTTTGTCAGTCTCCTGGATAGAATCTTGTATCCAGGTTACTATCTTTAGTGGAATTTGACCCGGAAGGCAAATAATTCGACCTTTCATGAGCCTTATATTATGGTTCTTTCATGTCTTAATAGTAAGATCTTGACCTCTATCCCAGGGAATTCTGGGGTGTTTTCAAGAGGGTTTTGCACCGCCAAGACCAATGGTATGATGGAGGTTAGAACCTGACATGTCTAATCATTTACCTTTTCGAAGAAGTCATGATTGATTTTGCTGTTTCTTATCAATATGCACCAGCAGGTCGTTTTTATGGCCTAGATTCCATATCACTTATATCACATCACTGCTACCCATCTCAGGTTTCTCAGTGCCAGCTCTCACCAGATTTTTCATCGCCTGGTGTTCTTACTAAAGTGGTTGGCACTAAGCTCAGCCCTTAGATTCCAGGAAGACTCTAGGAACTGGTTGCTTAGCTCTCACTGGAGCAGATCCAGAAATAGAGGTATATGTCATGCTTAAGGTCCCATCACCCAAGGTGAGTGGAGTAACTGGGAATAATGGGAGAAGTCCAGGCAGCCTATCGCCCACAGCAATATTTTAATAGGCTTTCCCAGCATCTCCTGTGCATCCGCCACTCTTTGCCGGTCAAGATTGCTATCAGAGCAGCCCAGAAGCCTCTCGGTCCACAAATGTAAAATTCCCTGACCTCTTTGATAGAAGCTCTGGCCATTATTCTACATTGCTAACCAGCTTTGTTTTCAGGAAGAACCAAGGTTTATCAAAGCCTGGGTCATCCTTGTGGTAGTCAAGCCGGAATCTTGAGAAATTCTGTTGGATGCTTTGTCCGGAGTATACTGAACAAGTTTGTTGTTTCTGGCTGTTCCAATAACATTGGTCAGGAAGTACTCTTCCCGTTCAAGGTATTCTGAGGGTTCAGGAGGAGCGGTTAAGTAGGTCTCAGTTAAAGTTTCAGCAACTGTATCTTTATCCCATCATATGTAGATGGGGTTATCCCATTTAGAGGCAATGGGGTCAGTCTCCAATACTAAGCTCAATATTTCTGCTCCTGAATCAGGTGGATCCATCAGAAGAATAGATGGCCTGTCTTACAGGAATTGTTCAATCAAATTTTCCTCTATTACCCTCATACTCCTGAGTGTTCGGGGGAAGTGGGATGTGAGTTTGGCCATAGCCGTAGTGCTCATCTAGCCTGTAGGGCTTGATCCCTCACTGGTACAATTGCCAGAGGAAATTATTGAACATACAGTCCAGCCAGTTCTTCTCGATCAAGCAGGCCTACAGCTTCCGCACCAAAACATGCTCAGTGCACAGCCTAGAATTTTTGGTTCAGACTGATGTGGGGGTGGAAAACTTTGCTTTCTTTTTCCACTTAGGTTGCATTTCAGGGCTGCCACTTATGCCTTTGTGCATTCATGCTTTTTCTTCAATTTAAAATTAATTGTTAAGCCTCCAATTCCAGCCTGGGATCAGGTTGTTCTTTACACCCTGGTTAAACCTCTTATAGAAGCTCCTCTAAGGTTCGTGTTTGGGAGGTTTATTTCTGTTGGCAATTTCATCAGCCAAGAAGATGGCGGAAAATACAAGGCCCATATCTCAAAGTTCATCAAGAAGACTCTCCTTTAAGGTTTGTTGCCTGCTAAGATCCTTCTAGATCTGTCATCTAACAATGAATGTACGTTAAGAAATTCATCTTTCAGATTCCTCATTCAGCTGATCAAGACAAGCTTCATCTGGATCATTGGAGATCCAGGGTCCTTCAGGTCGGGTGACCAACAGCTTATAGAAAAGCATAAAAACCCAACAAGCCTACTCTGCTTGGATTAAGAATACTTGCTTCTAGATTTCAAGTACTCCAGGTACCGGATGGAGTTACAACACACTCAACCCTGTCCACTTAGTCGCTTGGGCAGAGAGAGTGAAAAAAAAAAAGCATTGGATCTAATATGAAGAGCCTCTACATGGTCGTCTCCATGCATCTTTACAAAATAATTAAGTTGAGGTATCGGGTACTTGCAATTCAGCCTTTGACAAACAAGTGATTATTAGGCTGCATTTGGACCCCTCCTGGCTTATTACTGCTTGTCAATTCCCATTGTGTTGTGCTGCCTGAAGGACGATAAGGAAAGATGAAAATTTGCTTACAGAAATTTTTCTTCCTCTAGTCCAAAGGCAGCACAAGTATCCCTCCCTGTAAAAGTTATTGTTTGATAAAAAAACACATCTATCTTGTGGGTGTGCACTCCTTTATAGGGGGGTTAATTAGTCTAATTTACTAATCATTTTCTTCTGTCCTAGACGGGAGGAGGGAAACATTAACCCATTGTGTTGTGCTGCCTTTGGACTAAAGGAAAGAAAAATTTCAGTAAGCAAATTTTCATCTATAGTTAAATGAAAATCCTAAAATCATGCAATTTTCACACTAGCCACTAGACCTAAAATATGTCAAGGCTTCATGCTCTTTGAGACCAGTCATACAGATCATACACACAATGGACAGGAAGGGACCGCATTGACTTCTATGGGAGAGTTTTCTAGGTATGTTTAGTGACCTGTGCAGAGGTGAGGAGGGCATAGGAAAGTTGGGATATCACCTATTGTGATCGTTGGATCCTGTGTTATCTAAACATAGATGCTACTTGTCATTGTAATTCTGCCTGTGGTGATAGTAATAATAGCTACTGAAAAGCTACCTTTACAGAATAGGAAATCATGACCTGTTATTAGACCTAGTGGCCAGTAAGAAAATTTCATAATTATATATATTTTTCTCAAATAGAGATAACCACTGGAAATAAAAAAAAAAACACCAAAAATTCAAAATATATATAGTACAGACCAAAAGTTTGGACACACCTTCTCATTCAAAGAGTTTTCTGTATTTTCAAGACTATGAAAATTGTAGATTCACACTGAAGCCATCAAAACTATGAATTAACACATGTGGAATTATATACTTAACAAAAAAGTGTGAAACAACTGAAAATATGTCTTATATTCTAGGTTCTTCAAAGTAGCCACCTTTTGCTTTGATTACTGCTTTGCACACTCTTGGCATTCTCTTGATGAGCTTCAAGAGGTAGTCATCTGAAATGATATTCCAACAGTCTTGAAGGAGTTCCCAGAGATGCTTAGCACTTGTTTGCCCTTTTGCCTTCACTCTGCGGTCCAGCTCACCCCAAACCATCTCGATTGGGTTCAGGTCTGGTGACTGTGGAGGTCTGGTCATCTGGCATAGCACCCGATCACTCTCTTTCTTGGTCAAATAGCCCTTACAGAGCCTGGAGGTGTGTTTGGGGTCATTGTCCTGTTGATAAATAAATGATGGTCCAACTAAACGCAAACCGGATGAAATAGCATGCCGCTGCAAGATGCTATGGTAGCCATGCTGGTTCAGTATGCCTTCAATTTTTAAAAATCCCCAACAGTGTCACCAGCAAAGCACCCCCACACCATCACACCTCCTCCTCCATGCTTCACGGTGGGAACCAGGCATGTGGAGTCCATCCATTCACCTTTTCTGTGTCGCACCAAAGATCTCAAATTTAAACTCATCAGACCAAAGCACAGATTTCCACTGGTCTAATGTCCATTCCTTGTGTTCTTTAGCCAAACAAGTCTCTTCTGCTTGTTTCCCGTCCTTAGCAGTGGTTTCCTAGCAGCTATTTACCATGAAGGCCTGCTGCACACAGTCTCCTCTTAACAGTTGTTGCAGAGATGTGTCTGCTGCTAGAACTCTGTGTGGCATTGACCTGGTCTCTAATCTGAGCTGCTGTTAACCTGCGATTTCTGAGGCTGGTGACTCGGATAAACTTATCCTCCACAGCAGAGGTGACTCTTGGTCTTCCTTTCCTGGGGCGGTCCTCATGTGAGCCAGTTTCTTTGTAGCGCTTGATGGTTTTTGCGACTGCACTTGGGGACACTTTCAAAGTTTTCCCAATTTTTCGGACTGACTGACCTTCATTTTTTAAAGTAATGATGGCCACTCGTTTTTCTTTACTTAGCTGCTTTTTTCTTGCCATAATACAAATTCTAACTGTCTTTTCAGTAGGACTATCAGCTGTGTATCCACCTGACTTCTGCCCAACACAACTCATGGTCCCAACCCCATTTATAAGGCAAGAAATCCCACTTATTAAACCTGACAGGGCACACCTGTGAAGTGAAAACCCTTTCAGATGACTACCTCTTGAAGCTCATCAAGAGAATGCCAAGAGCAAAGCAGTAATCAAAGCAAAAGGTGGCTACTTTGAAGAACCTAGAATATAAGACATATTTTCAGTTTTTTCACACTTTTTTGTTAAGTATATAATTCCACATGTGTTAATTCATAGTTTTGATGCCTTCAGTGTGAATCTACAATTTTCATAGTCATGAAAATACAGAAAACTCTTTGAATGAGAAGGTGTGTCCAAACTTGTGGTCTGTACTGTATATATATGTTTAACATTATTTAAAGAATAGGTCATTTTCTGATGACACACTACCCTTAATACTGTAATATTAGCTTTTGTTCATAGAACAACATAAAGGTGTTTTAGTTTTAGTATTTTGGGTATAATCCCTACTAGTCCTTTCAGGTTTTAAAAAACGATGAACAGTTTCAGTGCCCTGAACTTTACATCTTACATTTACTATTCCTAATACAGGTTTGCTTTCTCTCCCTTAGCTGAGAACATGGTCCTACATTTCCAGCAGGAGACAACCCTATTTAGAGGCAGGCTTGGCCTGGCCCACAGGCGTACAGGTGAATCCCCTGGTGGGCCCCTAAGCAAGCTGGGCCCCTAGTCTTCCACCCCCCACCACAAGTTGCACATAATACAGTAGTTACTGCACTACATATATTCAGTGTACAGCACCTCATCCAGCCTATGTCCATATAAAAAACTTGATAGATCATTAAAAAAAAACTCCCCAGTTTATTATTATAGACATGATCAGAACTGAGATGACTTTTAGGTACAGAGGAAAGCTACCAGTGTCCTCTTCTCCCCAGAACCTACCTTCTCAACATTGCTGCAGGGACCAGTCATCTGGTATAATCTTGCTGCTATGTGACCAGGTAATATTTGAATGTATCTGTATGGCGGGCCCCCAAAATAAATTTTACGAGTCCGACACTGTTTAGAGGTGATTTTGAAGCTCGTGACTGCCACTAGAGTTTAGTTTTTATGGAATTGTTCAGAAACAACTTATCAATTGTAGAGGAGTGACTTCCTGAAAATTAGATTCAGGATCATTTTGGTCAGTTCGGGTGACTGATTAGATTTGAGTCCAAATTGAATCTTCTCAAATTGAAAGTGCTCTAATTGGCCTGAGAATTTGTGTATGATACTTTTTATCTCTTGTTTCTCGATTTTTTAAAAAAAAATTATATATATATTTCTCTCTCTTTCTCTCAGTCTCCCTCCCTCCCTCTGAATCTATGTGGCTCTCTCCCTCACTTTTTCTCCAAAATTCACCAAAAAATCAGATTTGGATTAATCTGGAATCCATTTTGTTTCAAATTGATTTGCTCACCTCTACTGTTGATGATATGTCAATAAAATAAAATGCAGACAACCACATGTTCTGTATATAAGAAAATGTGTCCAGCATGAAGGTAAACATTTTATTAAATTTCTTTTAAACTTCATTCCAGGAGAATTAATCAGGAAGATGAAGAGTGTGTCCACTAAATCATTTCCCCTGGTGGACCCTAGTTACCCTGGTGTGAAACTGCTTACGGTGTGGATTCAAAAGCTGCATAATGCTGATTAATTTTCTTTCTTTTATCTTTTTGCTTACATCCTGTTTATAAAACATTTAAAATATAGAGTTGTCAGGGCATCTGAAGGAGTCACAAGGAAGCTCTATTTATAGAAGAACATTCCTTAGTCACGCCTTGTGAAGACCACGGAGGTGATCTATCTTCTTCTGGCCTGCCTATGTTCATATTCCGTGGCTATCCTATTAAACAAATAAAGGTTTTGGAGGACTTGAGTAAAAGCCTCTGTTTTTTTCAAGAAAAAATATGCCGTTTTTTATGTACACATTTCACCATATAGGAACAGAAAAGGGAGCGGGACTGAAGAAGAAATGTGGAATAAAGAAGGAAGCGTAGGTGAAGTATAGTTGGAAGTGAATTGTGTTAATGAAAAATTTAACAGTGGTGGACCCAGACGCATTGCCGAAATTGCAGAAGCAGGGATGATTAATATTTAACACAGTAATCTGCCGCTTGGTCAGTTTCTGCACATGAATGATCTCCTCCTCTCTTCTATCCCTTCAATGCAAGTTTCAACCTCATCCACTAAATTTTACTTAAGCTTGCATTAATTACACCTTGTGAATTTGGGCATTTGCCCTCCTGAGAGGATGCTTGTGTATGCGTGTGCCTATGACGGGGGAGGGCTGAGTGATCTTTAGGAAAGGGGGAGGGGAGTTTGACTTGAGTGAATGAAACAAATCATTTATTTTTCATGGTTATGGGAAAGCTGGTTGTCCTATTTAGTCACATTAGATGCTCTGTTAACACAACATAACATACAAAGTATGATAGAGAAATAAAAGCTCGAAGCGATGCATGGACTCCCACTTAACACACTGTGTGAGATAGTCCAGAGGATAATGTAGGTGTTCCAGCACATCAACAGCTGTCATTCTCTATCGAAAACTCAATTGCGTGAAGTCTTCGCTTAAATGGAACACTTAAATGAGAATTTGGATGTGAGATGTGGACAAAGAAAACCTTGAGTTTACAGATTCTATCGTTGGTAACAAAATATGGAAAATGTTTAAATGGGAACATGGCATCGATAGCCACAATATCTGAACTCAAAGGCGTTTCCTAAGTGTTTTATACTGATGACCTATCCTCAGGATAGGCCATCAGAATCTAATCGGTAGGGGTCCGACACCTGGCACCCCCACCAATCAGCTGTTCGAAGGGCGCCATAGTCTCCTTGAAGCTTACCAAGCAAAGCACCTTCCACTGGATAGCGGTTGTGCTTGGTATCGCATCTCAGCCCCATCACCGTGAATCTGATCTGCATCTAGGCCATGTGACCATGATGTCATTTGGAGTTGAACCGCCACCAATCAAATACTGATAACCTATCTTAAGGATAGATCATCAGCATAACACACTCAGAAAACCCCTTTAAAAAGGTTCTCCACTTTGGACAATTCCTTTTTGTTAGAAGTCTCCCTAACAATAAGCTATCACAGGGTGCTCTGCTGTTGGGATTCCCTTCAATCAGCTCAAATTTGTGGGGTAACCCGGCTGCAAGTGTTAATTTGTCCTGCCGCAGCTTTATACAGATTCCATAGACATCAATAGGCTGTCTTTGTAACACTCGGACATGCTAGGTCATCCAGAGAGATGCAACCAACCATATTTGGTACATTGAACATGTTGGGCTGAAATGGCTTAGAGAGAACCTGTCAGGTCCCTTATTTTGCCCTTTCTGAGGGCAGCATAGTATAGTGCTAGACATACTGATAACAGCAGTCTATCACTCAGGAGTTAACATGAGGCATATTTAAGAGCTTACAGGTTAAACTATGCAATGCACTCCTACCAATCCAACAAGGAGTCCAATGTACATGATGTGCAGGCTTAGGTCCACAATCCAGCTGCTGGTTGACAAGTTTCTTCAGATGAATGCCTACGTGTATATGGAGAAATATGTAATTTAATGGCTTTATGGCAGTGAAGCTTAGGGTTAAAACTCCATATCATGAATACATCAGACTCCTTCCTTCACACCTCCTCCAGGGCGCTGTGGGGAATCTTCATAGCTGCGCGCCTCCTGGGCGTGAAGATGTGCGGCCTGCCTGCCTGCCTGGAGTATGTAAGTATGTATGTGTTTGTGTGTATGTGTGTGTATGTCTGCATATGGTACTGTGTGACATGTGTGGGGTAGGAACGCGGTTCCGGCCCCACACATGTCCCTGCGGCAGTCCGGATCCGACGGCACCCTTCACCTGCCGGATCCGGACTGCCGCTAGTGTGAAAGAGGCCTTAGTTTATAATGTCCCCATCCTGGAGACATCACATGAGCACCAGCAAAACCATAGACATTCATTTGTAGAAAGCTCTGTTTCCGAGATGTTGCTCCTGTTCAGTACAGAGCTACTCTATACTGACACAACAATACAATGCCAAAACAGTACAGATGGGTGCAGTGATGTACCAAGGTGGGGGCGGGGGTTGTGGTCCGCCCCGGGTGCCTGCTCTCAGGGGGTGCCAGAAGCAATGAGCTCTTCCATCAAGACAGATGGAAGCGCTCATTGCTGGAGCGCAGGGAGCTGGGTCCTGTCACTCACCTCCCAGCGCTCCTCCTTTCCCTAAGGCCTGCAGCGATTTGAATGGTGAAGCAGAGAGACTTCTCCCCGCTCCACCACTCAGGCTGCAGGCACAGATCGCGCTGCTGGAATGTGTGGGCGGAGCCTTCAGCCCAGAAATCTGCATAAGCTCCGCCCACACATTGCTGCAGACCGATCTGTGCCTGCAGAGAAGAGAGGACTTCAGGAACGACACAAGGTGAGTAGCTGCTGTGTTTTTTTTTTGTTTTTTTTATACAGAGGGGGAGGAGGAGGCACAGGGGGCATTACTACTCTGGAGGGGGCACAGGGGACATTCCTACTCTGGAGGGGACACAGGGGCATTACTACTCTGGAGGGGGCACAGAGGGCATTACTACTCTGGAGGGGGCACAGGGAGCATTACTACTCTGGAGGTGGCACAGAGGGCATTACTACTCTACAGGGGGCACAGGGGACATTACTGCTCTGGAGGGGCACAGAGGGCATTACTACTCTGGAGGGGGCATTACTACTCTGGAGGGGGCACAGAGGGCATAACTAATGTGAAAGGTGCACAGTGGGCATTTTTACTATGGAGGGGGCACAGAGCCAGAGGGCATTACTACAATGAAGGGGGCACAGACAGCATTATTACTGTGAAGGGGGCGCAGACGGCATTATTACTGTGAAGGGGGCACAGTGGGCATTATTACTATAAAGGGGGCACATTGGGCATTATTACTATAAAGGGGGCACAATGGGGATTATTACTGTGAAGGGGCACAATGGGGATTATAACTGTGAAGGGGCACAAAGAGGGCATTACAAGTGTGAGGGGGCACAATGTGGGCATAACTACTGTGACAGGGCACAATGTGGGTAAAACTACTGTGAGGAGGCACACATCTGTACAAAATTACCGTGAAGTTTGTACAATGAGGGCAATACTACTGTGAGGGGGTACAATTTTTTAACATATTGGGGGGGGGTGCCAGAGAAAGGACCCGCCCCGGGTGCGAAACACCCTAGGCACGCCACTGGATGGGTGTCTCACGTTTGGCGATGCCAAAGTTCAAGGGGAGTGTTGAATACCGATGACTTATACTTAATCCCATCACTCCTGCTGATCAGCTGTTTGAAGAAGCCACAGTGCTCTGGTGAGCAGTGCAGCCTCTTCCTGGCCAGTGATATCACGTTCATCGGTCATGTGGCCTATGTGCATCTCAGTCCCATTCAATTTCTCAGATGAGACAACCCCTTTATCTGATAAGAAATAGATGTTAGTGGCAAGTAGTTGTCCACAAAGTCACTTCCAAATAGTGTATTCTGCGTCCTTGCTGCGTTCGGAGCCCATTTTTGGTTCCAGACACTGGGCTCACTGGAGGCCCTTCTGATGGTGGCTATTTATGGCCTTTGTTTAATTTATAAACAGATGTCTCTGATGGATGCCATACAGTTGCACTAATCCCCCATAGAATCCCATTGTAAAAATAAAAAGTATATGTTTAACATATACAATTTTTTTTACTGGATACCTTTGTATGGAATAGCATGGTCTGCTATGCCATTTCATAGTTTTTTGCAGTATACTGACATATACTGACTAGGCGGATGCCAAATGGAAACTCTGATGGGCCAATGAAACCCTACGGACATGCCAAGTGTGTTTTCCCGGCATTAAATAGAAATCACAAATATGATGTGAACATTACACTGAAAGGTTTAATCCCACAAATAAAGAGATCAGCATTGTAACAATAAATATTACAATTTTGCATAGACTCAAGTGTTTTTTCTGGGTGTACACTTCATGGATGGATTATGATCCTCCCACAGAGCACCAACACCATAAACTGCTCTAGCTATTTAACCAGTATCAAAAACCTCTTAATTTATTGATGGATATCAAAAGTATTTTACTCCAATTACCTTTATGACTATTATATTTATAAAAAATTTGAAAAATATTTTTCTAATTCTTTTTTGAAAATAAAGAATTAAAAAAAACACAAAATAATATAATAAAATATATTTAGTATATAAAAAAATAAAGTTTACAAGGATTTGTATTTCCACTGTTGAAGGGTAACGGATGTTACCATTGTTTTCTTTGGTCAAAAATAAATCAAACCCAAACTGAATAAAAAAAAAAAATCTTATACTTATATTGGTGTCTGATAACTGGCACAGCCTCAGCTACAAAGTATGGAGGCTTGAGAAAGGTAAAATACATCTTGAAATGGCTGTGGACACCGGAGGGAGTTACATGTGAAAGTGTGATGTTAAGAGCTCCAGGACCTTCATGGAGCACCCCCTCTGGGTATGTTCAACAATGATTTTTCTTTTCTTGAAGCTGTGGATGTCTGAAGTTTACTTACTGGTGCAATTCCATTTAGACGGCAAATAAAGATAGTGGAAAACACAGACACCTAATTTTATTGGAGATGAGGATCAATAATAAGGACAAGACGAACATGCACTATGGGAATGCTTGTAAAAAATGTTCAGTCACTCAAGATCAGCGACAACCAGTGTCCTGACTGTCTGTGTTACTGCCTCATGGTTTGCAGTCAGTAGCTCAAAAAATACACATCAGTTTTAAATCTAATGAAGTTATTTTCCGCCATATGATAATTATGTTGGCTAGTGTTATTAAGATAAATGACACAATGTCCCACCATGAAAATGCAGTACAATCTGTAAGCACCATGTCTTAGAGCAGGATAAACTGAGCAGACAGATACACAGTTTTAGGCTACTTTCACACTTGTGTTGTTAATTCCAGTATTTAGATCCGGCAGAGGATCTCAATACTCAATCTGTTTTGATTTTCCACATCAGGATGCAAAATGCAGATGCAGGATTCCGTTAGGATGGGGGTTGTCTGCAATCAAAACGGAAAAAACTGATCCGTCACTAAATACATTGAAAGTCAATGGGTGACGGATCCGGTGTTTTAGACTCCTAAAAAAATGGATCCAACACCATTGACTTACATTGTTTTCAGGGCCGGATCCGTTTTTTCCCATTTTTATGACCAGACACAAAACTGCAGCTTACAGTCTTGTGTCCGGTCACAAAACGGAATGCTGCCAGATCGGAAGACGTCCTGATGCATCCTGAACCAAACTATTTGCATTCAGAATGCATGAGGGACAAACAAAAAAGTTTTTTTTCTTCCGGTATTGAGATCCAGCAGAGGATCTTCGAAAAACAACAATGCAAGTGTGAAAGAATCCTTCGGGGAAATATTCAGTATAAGGCTCATGCACACAAAAGTATTTTCTTTCCGTGTCTGTTCCGTTTTTTTTTGCGGACCATATACGGAACTATTCACCTCAATGGGTCAGCAAAAAAAAACGGAAGTTACTCCGTGTGCGTTTTTCCGTATGTCGGTATTTCCGTTCCGCAAAGAAATAGAACATGTCCTATTATGGTCCGCATTACGGACAAGCATTTTACTGTTCTATTAGGGACCAGCTGTTCCGTTCCGTTCCAAAATACGGAATTCACACGGACGTCATCCATATTTTTTGCGGATCTGTTTTTGCGGACCGCAAAATACATACGGTCGTTTGCATGAGCCCTAACTTGTATTTATTGTTGAAAATCCTGCTTATTTTGGGATGAGGAGTCCCATGGGTGGTGACAAGCAGTGATTGACAACTGTCTCTATAGGAACAGACAATCATTGATTAGGACTACCCACTGGACTCCTAAGCTCATTAGGAGTCCAGTGGGTGGTGACAAGCAGTTATTGACAGCTGTTTCTATAGGCACAGAATATCATTGATTAGGACACCCACTGGACTGCAAAGCTCATTAGGAGTCCAGTGGGAGGTGACAAGCAGGGATTGATAGCTGTCTCTATAGGCACAGCCAGTCATTGATTAGGACTACTCACTGGACTCCTCAGCACAGAATGGGCAAGATTTTCCAGCAATTATTTACAGTAAGTTATATTAAATCTTTTTCCATAAAACTACACTATACAGCAATCTGCTCAACTTCTTCTGCTGTATAACATGCAGATTGCATTGCATTTTGATGGTGACAACCTCCATTTATAGAGGTTATATAAGAGAAAAAAGGAGTTCTTAAATAGCGCCACTCTTCTACATGGGCAGTGTCTGGTATTACAGCTCAGCCTCATATATATTCCATATAGAATCGTAAACATATTCAGAACTTACAATTACCAAACAATAAACCCAAAAGTCTTCAACTGCCATCCAGACATATTTAAAGGGGTATTCTCATCTTAGACAATGGGACCACCGCTGGGACCCGCACCTATATCCAGAATGGAGCGGGGAGCGCTGCGCCTGGAGGACCCCGGGTTTCCGGGGGTCCGGCCACCACCAGACGCAGCTCCCCTCTGCGCTCATAGAAATGAATGGGAGCGCAGCGCGCAAGCGCGGCCACCTCTCCTATTCATTTCTATGGAACCGACGGAAGTAGCCGAGCCAGCACTCGGCTATTTTCGGCGGCCCCATAGAAATGAACGGAGGGCGGCTGCGCATGCGCAGTGCGCCCTCATTCAGTTTGGGGGCTCCGTTCTGGATATAGGTGCGGGTCCCTATAAGACAATGGGGGCATATCCTAGCGATATGCCCCCATTGTCTAAGATGAGAATACCCCTTTAAAGGGGTTATGCTAAGATGAACACTTTGCATGTACCTCATTAGGTCAAATGAACTTTAGTGATGGACCCTGCTCTATGAGCAAAGAGCTGAATTGAGACAAATGGAGATTTCTTGAGGAATAAGCCCAGGACCAGAAGATTGGAAAAAATGAAGACTAAGGGCCCATTCACACAACCGTGTGCACGGGTCCGCACCTATTCTGCAAAAAGGTGCGAGCCCGTTCACTTCAATGGCCGTCACTCTATCTTGCTGTGTTGCGGCTCCATGCCGCGGCTCCGCATGAAATTATAGAACATATCCTATTCTTATCTGCAACAGTGGACAAGAATAGGCTATTTGAATGGGACACCCGGCCCATTTTTGCGGATCTGCAATACTACGGCGTGAACTGAATGGCCCCTAAGGGTAGGGGTACATCTTACCCTCATTAAGGTTTTCAGAGATAATATAACTGATTAATCACATGTTAATTTAAAAAAAAATAAGATCAGAGAATATAATTTTTGTTTTTGAGATTTTTGATTAAGTTACATCAGAAATTGGTCAAAAGTAGGTTGTTTTAAGTATTTAGACATCTATGTAAGATGGTGAATTGATTCTCCAGGTCTAGAATTTGCAGTTATTTGTGCTGATTAATGTTCTGGACTACTAGTGGAGAAAATAATGTCTCTCATTCTTTGTGATGGTTGGGGAATATGCATATATGACTTATTGCTGCAGTAGAAGGACACAGGTCCACTGACTCCCAAAGAATAATCATTTATAGTAGCTTTTGATGCACAACTTCAAGGGGTTGTGCCACGAAAAATATTCTACATTTTTCAAACCAGCACCTGAATAAGAATAGTTTTGCAATTACATGTAATTAAAACTGTTCTGCTACATTGAGCTATTCAATAAAACATAGCGCCACCTGCTGTCTGTGTTTTTCCTTATTTCTTGTCCACCTCACAGAGGTGGTCACATGCGCTCAGTTTAAATCATCAACTGTCAGCAGCCATATTTTCTGTTGGAAGCTGAGCCAGTTACAGGAAAAGAGCTACAGCAGAAAAGACATGACCCTGAAAAAGGAAACACCCCCGAGCTGCCAGACTGAGATAAATCTAGCAGAGCAACTGGACCAATGAATGAGTAGATCTCTGGTTACATGTGAAGAGATTGCCATGTACTATAAGTTATAATTTTTACAGAGTATAATATTTTACATCGATCATGGCACAAAGTCAAGTGTCAAAAGTTACTGCAAAATTATATCTGTGACTCTTGTCCATTTGGCAGAATTTCAAAATTTTTTCTGGACGGGCTGTAATTCTGCTTCCACAGACATGTTGTAGCTACAGATAAGTGTAGTCAACTAGGCTATATCTTTTTGGACATTGCTTTAGAATGGAGCTGGAAACCCTGGTAAGAGAGTCACCAGCTCTGCCTACCTGCCCTATTCACTTAGGCATGATCCAGATGGATGTATATTGTGTCCTTGTGCTATCCATGTGCTACACTTGGACATAAAGAAGTAAATGGTGCGATTGACACATCCATCTTTCCTGCAAGTCATTTTGGAGAAACTCAGGGCATGCACTACTTTAGTCTATTTTTGAATGAACACAGGTCTGGAGACCACTGGAAACAGCTGTCTCTGATGATCACCATCTCTGTATTCACATGCAGCTATATTTTTCCATCAGAATGCCAACATTTGTCACGGAAACCTTCTGGATCCCTGTTAGATCCCATTATAGTGAATGGGGATCAGGTGGTGTCCGAACATGGAACCATTTACCAGGAGTTACCATGCTCAAGTTTCAGAAATTAAGTATTTTACGATAACACATATTTAATATTCTTTCTGAATAAAACTATTTAAATACTGTAATTTCTATAAAAAATAGATAAAAATTGATAAATTCTGATTTCATTTTAAGTTTTTACCAAAAAAGGGCCTTTTTTTCTAACCTATGTAATAAACCTTTTGAAAATGTGTATGTGCCTATTCTGACCTTTGCACTTGTTTCGGGGCTTACCTTTGTGCAACCTGCAAACTCTACCATAAATAATTGATTACTAAGTGAACCGGCTGCTGCAAAGATTTTTCCACCCTCTTAGACAAATCATGTTTCTCTGAAGGGTTAGTTATTGATTTTGATACTGATTCCTTCCTACAGAAAATGAACTAGTTGCCTGTCACATAATTTGATAGTCTCGTCTAAAATTTTATGATAGCATAGGGATCATATGTACAGTATATTTTTGAACATTTATGTACATCTCCTTTAAAATAATTCCATAATTCACTTCAACGCATATTATCAAATCAATATATTTTTGGATGATTTAATACAGGTGTACAGTAGCATTTGATAAACCAGACTGATAATCCGATACTTGTTTCCATATAATATGAAAGTTCATAAAACCCAATCAGAGAGTATCCATAAGGAAACTCCTCTGATCAGCTGTTTGAGTAGCCCTGGAGCTCCCTTATGCCAGTGTTGCACCGCCAATTACTGTATTTTTCACTTTATAAGATGCAGTGTATCTTAAAAAGCGAATACCCAAGAGCATTTCCATTATGGAAGTGATCACTAGTCTGCAGAAGATGGAGGGAAAAGTAAATGAAGCGCTGTACTTACCCCTCCTCTCTGGTCTGCCTGGTAGACCAGGCAGCTCAGAGAGGAGGGGTCATGTCCTGACTGGTACAGCATCAGGATGTAGTGCGCGCACTATGACCTGTCACTGCACGTAGTCCGGTGACAACGTAGTGCGGGCCCAGAGAAGACAAATGATCGTGACTGCAGGGAAGACCTGGAGAGTGACATCAGAGGTGGAGAGGTAGATTAGTTTATTTCTTTTAAGGTCTGATATGGGGGGCTCTAACATGGAGGTATTATTTGATATCTGATATAGGGGGTCTGACATGGAGTCCTGATCTGAGGTCTGATGCGGGGTCTGACATGGAGGTCTAAAGGGGATCTGAGGTCTGATATGGTAGGAGGGTTCTGACATGAAAGTCTGATCATGGAGGTCTAATAGGGGTCTGATCTGAGGTCTGATACTGGGGTCTGATTTGAGGTCTGATATGGAGGTCTGATATGGAGGTCTAAAGGGGGTCTGATCTGAGATCCTGATATGAGGATCATGAAGGTATGATGGTGGTCTGATCTGAGGTGTTATATGGGGCTCGGATCTAAGGATCTTATATGGGGGTGTAAGGATCTGATATATGGTATATGGTATGGTATGATATATATATAATTTGATAGAGGAGTCTGATGTGAAGATGTGATATGGTGGTCTAATTTGAGGTCTGATATAGGGTTCTGATCTGAGGATCTGATATGGAGTTTTTTGTATTGGTACACAGTGTAATGGGGTATTTTTTGTACTGACACACATTGTAAGGGAGTTTTTTGTACCGGTGCACATTATAAGAGGTATTTTTTTCTACTGGTACGCATTAAAAGGGGTTATTTTTGTACTGGCACCTATGAGGGGGCATTTTTTTTAGTGGTACACATTGTAAGGTGAAGTATTAGTACTTTTTTATATTAGTGGGACTTTTTGGACCACTATTACTAGGGGGCATCTTGGCACACATCAGCTTAGGACAATTATTTTTGGGAGTCATTATGTTTATACCATTAGTGTCAGGGACACTATTTGCTGGGTGCAGTTATTTATTATGGCTCTGTATGTCAAAAATGATTGAAGGGGGCACTATCTGTTTGGTACTAGTATACTGTTTCTGCAGTATAGTTTTGGGGAACACAGTGGGCATAGTATTGGGGGTAGCAGGATGGGGTGTTCAGGAGGTGGGAGGATGATGGAAACGTAGGAAACTAAGATGTCTGTTTGTCAAACTCTGCAGAGACGAAAGATGGCTGAAAAAAACATAATGGCAGTCTGATCTGAATGGAGAAGATGAGGAAAGAGAATATCTACATGAGAAGAGACATTACTGGGTGTAAGAGATATGTGGTGCTGTATTAACCTGTATGTTTTGTAGCACTGTATGCAATGTTTTCTAAGTATATATTTAACAGTAGGGCTGGAGGGAAGGGGTTAGGTT
The DNA here is from genome assembly GCA_900303285.1 of Rhinella marina. Taxonomy (NCBI): domain Eukaryota; kingdom Metazoa; phylum Chordata; class Amphibia; order Anura; family Bufonidae; genus Rhinella; species Rhinella marina. Next base: position 77,342 of record ONZH01002351.1, on the reverse strand, counting down.
GAGAATTTGACATAAGGGGGTGTTGTTTCAATTTTTGCCTCAGGCAGCAGAAAGGCTAGGTACACCCCTGCCCCTTGCCAAAAAACATTGGCGGAAGGGGGGTCCAAGCTGAAGTCTTACACCATGGCTTATGAGCCTTTAGCTACGCCCCTGGTTTATACACACACAGTAGTATTGGAAAAAGCAGTGACTTGTTCTGAACAAGTGTCTGAAAATTCTCTTTTTTATAACAACAGCAGTAGAGTGTGGATATGAAACCTCGTGGACAAAGCCGGAGATGTGTAGCTGTGTAGGGGTAATAGTAGTGGCAGCAGTAACATCCCGGTATAAACTCTGAAAGACAAGGCAGGGATTGTGTGGCTTTGTAGCGTTTGTAGTACTGGCAGTTAGAGCTGTGTAGACAGAAGCAGTACAGTATGGAACTGACAGATAGGAGATGTGCTGCTTTGTAGGGTTAGTAGTAGTGGCATTTGGGGGAGTAATAGCCACAGTGGTGACAGCAGCACTACAGCATGGAACATAATGGACAGTCAGACAGCGGCCATGGCATAATTGGACCCATGATGAATATCTATTCATTAGCCTCAAACACATGTGTGCAAACATTCTCACAGATCTATGCCTCATTCATTTGAACAAATCCCTGGGTCATGTAATCCTCGGCAATGGTGTACTAGTGTACTGAATTTAGAATGTAAATTGGTGTCACTGTTTTGCATGATTGAATTGAATTGCCAAAACTTTGGATTTGTTTGGAAAAATAATTTTTGTGACATTCGTGACAAATTCAGTTGATTTAGAATTGTTTCTCTTATCTCTAATTCTTACTAATAGTAGACTGCCCATACTATATAATAAATGTATAGCAGTAAAATAGTATCATTCCATGTTTCCGTCAAGCCCTTGTTGTTTGCACACTTCTTGATTATCTGAACCTTCTAACCTCTCGTAACCTGTTATTTTTATGTATAAACAAATGCACTAGAAAATCCACTCAATTTTACATTATGACTTTATTCTTATGGTATTACATTAGTGACCTTAAGTGCAGCAAACATCTCCCACCTTAGCTGATCTCAGACCCAGTAATGGACAATAACAGTGGTAAAAATATCAGGAATTAATGGAAAATGTATCACTTGTGTATTGTTAATATTTGTGTTACTTACCTGCAATGAAATATGTATAATCACATAAATTAATGTGTGAATATGGACTTTAATGTGGATAAACAAAAGTTTTTATTAAACTTTTTAGGAAATAGAAAAGTAATTGATGAATCTAATTATTACGAGCACTTTATGTAATGGGATTGTTAGCAGACATTTTGTCTTTGAATACAAATCTTATGAAGTACCTGAAAAGTTTCAGGTCTTCAATAATCTAAAAGAAATGACATCACTATTCCACACTTCTTTAATTCAGAATTTGAACATATTTATTAAATTGACGACTCTAAGCAGGGGCAGAATAAGGGTCGGGGTGAGTATAGACACTCTATGTTCCCCTTCTCTCAGTTTTTGCTCCTCTCTCAGGCTATTCTTTAATAATCACAGTTCTAAGGTTCATATCAATAAGTTCTTCAACTTTGCTAAACCGAAGTGCTTATTAGAAGAGAGTGACTGACAGACAATGCATCAATCAGCTCATTCTTTAAGAAATGCCTCTGGCTTCTTAGGTATTAGTTAGCTTTTGGTGGTATGGAGTACATCTCACCAGGAAACCCAGAAGAATCTTTGGCTAAACCTTTACTTAGATAATGGCAGTTAAATGGGTGACCATAGCGAAGGGGTGACACATAATGTTACATTGATACTACCTTTATATGATGCCAATTTTTATAGCGTTCATGAAAAGTATAAAAACAACCTTATTTTTACATTCTGGTTTCCATAACTTCTATGGAGCCCAGCAAATAAGGGGGCTCTTCTCCACTCAGAGGTGATGTGCAGCCAAGTAATGTGAATAATGGAAGATGATGGTGTCAAAATGGATGCAGATCACTGGGAGAGTAAGGAGGTAACACAGGGTACAGAATGTAGACAAAAAAATTTGAGACTTTAGTCCAAACAAAATTAACCTTCAGGCATTAACATAATTTGTTCTGATGTAGAGGACCATTTTGTTATGTTGCCTCGTGGTTACTTTCTACACCAATGATTGTTTAGCTAAGGTGAGAAGATAAAATCACACACAGCACACCATCAGTAGTATAGCCGAAAGCTATAAAGCAATATAAAACATCAGCATGTGGAGGCTCACCTTACGTGGTTGTGCTAATTAGGCACAACTCTATGGAAGGCAATGTAGTGAACACCACATATAGCTGGCTGCTACATCTTCCTCAAAAACAAAGGAAATCCAATGGGAAGAAAGAGAAATGAGTAGCTTGAGCCGTGCTGCCAGTAAAACAGGATGATGTCTTGCCGCCGGAGTTCAAGATGAAAGACAACACATTTCGGTACTGAACCAGTGCCTACAACAGGCCTTTATGAGAAGCTACAGTACAAACCACTAGGCCACTGTGCTTGGACCTGTATAAACAGGTGGCAAGTGTTTTTGACCCTTAACTTGAATTGTATAAAACAGCTCAATAAACTCATAGTTTAAGTGATATAAAAATAATTCATATATTAAAATATTAGTAAAAAAACTGTGAAATCAGAGCTTGTTTGCAGATTACAGAAAAGTATTGATTATATTAACCATAGTGCCAGAAAGTAAAAAATTACAATTGTTAAAAATGTACCGTAGGGCCTCATATACATGAACGTATTTTTAGTCCGGGACTGCATCCATGTTTTGTCTGCATCTGTGTGTCCATCTTGCAAGTAATAGAACATGTTCTATTGCTGTCTGTTTTGTGACAAGAATAGGCATTTTTACTATTGGAACTGTAAAAAATGTGGCATGTATAGTACCGGTGTCCATATTTTGTGGATCGGTAGTTTGTGGACCGCAAAATATATTCAGTTGTTTGCATGAAGCTTAAGGGAGAATGGAGAAAGAAAGAAAGAAAGAAACTAGATGCCTGACCAAGAACAGCATCTAAACAAAAATAAGAGAGAAGGGAAGGCAATCTTAAAGAAAGTCCTTAGCTTTTATGCAAATCAGGTTAAAGATCAAAAACACTTGCCACCTTTTTTATACAGGTCCAGTCACAGTGGCCCAGTGGTTTATTCATTTTTGGAGCCATAGATTCAAACCAAACCTATGTTGTTATCATAATTTTTGTGGTGTTTTGACCCTTGACCTCATTCCATTATATTTTGTCCTTTTCCTGTTTATCACAAACTTACCTGTCCGGGCTCCAGCTTCGGCATGACAGCACTGGGAGATACACACTGCTAAATTACGCTCCCCTGGTGACGCGACAGTGTCCTTAGCAACATGACGCAATGCTCTTTCTCTCCACAGTTGGCGTGTGCTGGAGGAGACTAGCGGTGGGCTGATTGCGCCAAGTGATGGAGCGCCGAGTCATGACCTATCAGATTCTGATCCTGGGATTCGATGCTTTATTTAAACCCCTTCCTGGCCTTGTACCAGTGCAAGTGATAGTCCCTGACTCACTAGCTGCATTCCTGGTTGTTTATTTTGGATTACTAGTGTTTTGACCTCAGCTTGTCCTTTTGACCACTCTCTGTCTAAGGTATTGGCACTGAGTTTCCCATCTGGTTCTGATCTCGGCTTGGCTCATTTACTACTCTCTGTCTCTCGATTTGGTACGTTATTGTCCTTCTTGTTTTGACCCATATCAGTACGACTCTGTCTCTGTGTCTTGATATTGTCCCTTGGTGTTGCTTGTCTCGCACCTTAGCAGAGTAGGGAACGTCGACCAGTTGCAGAGTTGCTACTTAGAGCTTGCACTGCAAGTAGGCAGGCAAAGTGGGCAAGGTTCTAGTTATTGCTCACTGTCCACCCCTACCTATTGACATTACACTGTTTTATCATGATTTATTTGATTTGTTGTAACTGCATGATGGCACTTTTTCATTGCCAAAACATGTCGTCTTCAATGAAGCTTTTCATGTTGAATCCGGCAGCAAGACTCCATCCCATTCTACTGGCAGCAAGGCTCAAGTTCTGAACTTCTTCTAATTGGATTTGCTTTAGTATGGTTGTCACTTTGAGTAGAGAGCCTCTTATCAGAGTCAATATAACTTCTAGACTGCGGTTTCTAAAGCATTGTAATTTGGACTAAATACCCTGAGACTAGAGATGAACAAATTGACTCATACAAATCGATTCCTTCATCAAATAGCAATCTTGAGCAAGAATCTACTCCCTGCCACTTGATTGAAAGGGCACATCTTGTCCAGGCCCTGACAATTTTGTGCGTATGCTCCGAGTAGTGATGCAAGTGCAAAGGCTCTGCTGCTGCTACCATAACAGTAACTGTATACGCCCTGCTGCACTTCTAACTAGCAGCGCATGAACAGTTGTTGCTGTCGTAGTGGCAGCAGAGCCTCTGCACCTGCTTTACTATTTAGGGCAGTTGTCTAGCCACAAGATGGTCAAGGCCGGGCAAGATGTCTGGCCCTGTAAATCAATCGGTATGGGGGAGCATCTTGAGCAACAGGGCAGTGGTGTACATAGAGAGGTAAGGGCCCCATAGCAAGGATCAAACCAGGTTTCCCCCCCACAGGACAAGGGTTTCCACCTAAATTCTTTTCAATGACCCTTGGGCCATTTTTCTACTGCCTCATTTGCTAAAAGTTGTTCCCTCAGAGGGCAGAGTCTTGACCAAGTTTTCACTCCCAGTAGAAGAGGAGATGGTCCCAACTGGGCCCCCTCTTGCCCTGGGCCCCATAGCAGTTGCATGGTCTGCCGTTATGGTAGTTACCCCCCTGCAGCAGGGACAGCCCCTTACTGCTCAAGAACTCTTTTTGATCAACGAATCAATTTGTACGAATCAATTCGCTCATCTTGACCTGAGACCCTTTATATTCTGGACCATAATTATTGGAATTGTAGACTAAAATCTTGATGTTTGATGGGTCGCTCAGGAATATGAAGCAGGTTGCACTGGCACCAGGTACTGGAAGATTGATAGATTGTACACTGGGTATAATGATGGCTGGTGGTTCTTGTGACAAATGAATACAATAAATTGCAATTATTATATATAGTATACCTCCTTACAGAGCCAATATAAACATATTACAACGTGGGTCTTACTACTAGGCATGCATTGTGTTCATGGTAAGACTTTGTGAGTTGTATATAAGTGTCTTAGTCTTAACATTCTTTTTTCCTTTAGATAAATTAGATGTATACTTCTAGGTCCGCTCACTTTCCTTTCCTGCGCGCTTGCAGTTCCCTCAGCTGCTCTTCAGACAAAGATGTGAGCGCTTTGATCTGCCAGGCAGAATCCACTGGGGCATTGGCTTAGAGGTTAATTACACAAAGACGGTCTCCAGCTGGGCCAGAACGCTCCCCCTCTATGTTTGACCCTCTCCCAGGTACCCCTGTAAAGAAGACTGGCAGTGAAAATAAAAAGAGCAGCAAAACACCTTCTGATATATTGAAGCCTCTTTTTGCAGAATGTTTAGTTATTGTTATGTTTGTATAGATGATGTTTGAAATATGAATGATTTTCGGCCACTTGGCTCTTACTATGCATTATTTAATCACCTATTGATACATTCTTTACGTGAAATAGTGATGTGCAAATGTGATAGGGTAACAGCAGCCACAGTAGCATGGGGGTCCAGCCTGGGCAGAGAATAGTTATTTTCTCCTTAGCATTTAGTTGCATGTTATAAGGTACTCCTGTCTGGCTAAGGCCTCTTACACATGACCTATGTTGACTTACTCTCTATGGCCTCCACAGAACGCTTTTGTATCCATTGACTTTAAGGTGTATATTCTCATGTCAGTGGTCTTCCACGGACCATGGGTCTGTGGTGACACCAGGAATATAGCATTGCTAAGAGATGTTCTGGAAAGCAATTTTCAGTCTAGCAGTGTCCATGAAACGGAGGACACACGGACTGAAAATCACAGATCCATGGATGAAAGACAGATGGATCATGGATGAAACACAAACCGTGTTGTAATGGACATGGACATACTATGGACACAGACATGTTCATAAGGCCTAATAGAGAACTAGGAAAATAGTAGGTTTACTGAGTGTAAGGGAGACATGAGAGGTTGTGAGGACTATTGCATCTGAGACATTCGTACAGCCTGTTTCCTTTTCCATGCCACCTATCCTGAATACTCGGACAGCCCCTTGAAGTTGGAAGGGCAAGAGGCCATAATATCTGGCTTGAATATTTATTTTTTTCAAGTGCAAAATATTAAAACAATACGTTGGTGAGAATGAGACAATGTCAAATGAGAGACTTCATATAAGAATTTATTGAGGACCTCTCAAAAATGTATGAGACTAATGAGATGAAACTAATGTCCTGTTCCATAGGTTTCATGTCAGACTAAAAAAGACAAAAATAAAGAAAGAAAAAAACACCAAGTGTAGATTTTACTTTTGCAGTCAAAAAGAAACATGTTGACCTCGGTGAGAAAGATTTGAGGAGAAAGGACTCTGGTACTGACTACCAGCTCGAAAGTGCCAGACCGCTGAAATCATTGAAGGCAGCATAGTACAGGTGACAGGTTCGCTTTAAGGGTCCCAACACACATGAATTTGATTTTTGCCCTTTTTCGTGTCAGTTTTTCAGGCATTTTCTGCAAAAAGAGTGTTTGCCCACTAGCATGTTTTTCCCCTATAGAGAAGGAGTTGTCAAAACACCTGAAACCAATGCAAGAAGCTCCAGAATACTGTGTTTTTAACCCTTTCAGTACCGAACCACTTTTTACCTTAAATCCCAGGCCGATTTTTGCAAATCTGACATGTGTCACTTTATGTGGTAATAACTTTAGAACGCTTTTACTTATCTAGGCCATTCTGAGTTTGTTTTCTCGTGACACATTGTACTTCATGACAGTCATAAATTTGAGTCAATATATTTCACCCTTATTTATGAAAAAATCCCAAATTTACCAAAAATTTTGAAAAATTAGCAAATTTCCAAATGTCAATTTCTCTACTTTTAAAATACATAGTAATACCTCCAAAAATAGTTATTACTTTACGTTCCCCATATGTCTATTTTATGTTGGCATAATTTTGTAAATGTCATTTTATTTTTTTAGGACGTTAGAGGACTTAGAAGTTTAGAAGCAATTTTTCAAATTTTCAACAAAATTTCTCAAACCATATTTTTGAGCACCAATTCAGTTATAAAGTGATTTTGTGAGGCTTACCTAATGGAAACCCCCCATAAATTAACCCATTTTAGAAACTAAACCCCTCAAGTTATGAAAAACTGATGTTACAAGCTTTATTAACCCTTGAGGTGTTCCACAAGAATTAAAGGAAAATGGAGGTGAAATTTCAAAATTTCACTTTTTTGTAGATTATTCATGTTAATAATTTTTTTCTTGCAACACAGCAAGGGTTAACAGCAAACTAAAACTCAATATACATTACTATGATTCTGCAGTTTACAGAAATACCCCATATATGGTGGTAAACGTCTCTATGGGTTTGTGGCAGTGGTCAGAAGGAAAGGAGCGCCATACGGATTTTGGAGGCAGATATTGCTAGAATAATTTTTAGGCACCATTTTGTAATTGAGAGACCCTGATGTACCCCTACAGTGGAAACCCTCAAAAAGTGACCCCATTTTGGAAACTACACCCTTCCACGAATATATTAAGGGGGGTACTGGCCACTTTAACCCCCTAAGCGTTTTACGGAATTTGGAAACACTTGACTGTGAAAATGAAAAGTTTCATTTCTTCCAATAAAATGTTGCTTTAGCCCCAAATTTTTCATTTTCACAAGGGGTAACAGGAGAAAAGCCCCCCCCATAATTTGTTACCCATTTTCTCCTGAATACGGCAACACCCATATGTTGTGGTAAACTGATGTGGGGGCACATGGCAGGACTCAAAACAGAAGGAGCTCCATATGGATTTTACAACACAGATTTTGATGGATTGGTTTGCAGGAGCCATTGATTTTTATTTTTTTGAGTTATTGTCTTATGTGGGGGCTCATTTTTTGCGGGACGAGATGCTGGTTTGATTGGTACCATTTTGGGGTATATAAGACTTTTTGATCGCTTGATATTACACTTTTTGTGAGTCAAGGTGAAAAAAAATAGCTGTTTTGGCATGTTTTTTTTTAAAATTTTTTACAACATTCACCTGGGGGGCTATCTCATGTAATATTTTTATAGAGCAGGTTGTTACGGACGCGGCAGTACCCAATATGTCTAACTTTTTTTATTTTTGGAAAGTTTTACAAATTAGATTTATTTTTGAACAGAATAAAATCTTTATTTTGTGTTGCCATTTTCAGAGAGCCATTTTTTTTAATTTTTCGGGCGATTGTCTCAGGTAGGGTATCATTTTTGCGGGACAAGATGACAGTTTTATTGGTACCATTTTGGGATAAATACGCCTTTTTGATTGCCTGCTATTACACTTTTTGTAAGGGAAGGTGACCAAAAAATGTCTGTTTTGGCATGTTTTTTTTTTTTTTTTTTTTTACTGCGTTCACCTGGCGGGGTGGATGACATGATATTTTTATAGAGCCGGTCGATACGGATGCGGCGATGCCTAATATGTTTATATTTATATTTTTATGTTTATGTTTATATTTTTTACCTTTTTTCTTACAATTTTTTTTAGCTTTTTTTTTAAAATGGCGTTTGTTTTTTTACTTTAAACTTTTATTATTATTTTTTTTAGGAAACTTTATTTTTTTACTTTTTTTTTACTTTATTTAACTTTTGGGGGTCTGATCCCCTTTACAATGCAGTACAATACTTTTGTATTGTAATGCATTGGCTGTAAGTGTATTACTCAATGTAATACACTTACAGCCTGCTTCCTGTGCGATCCAGGGGGCTGCACATCACAGCAGCGCGGGGACCTGATGGCCCCCCCCGCTCGCCATCCTGAATCCCTGAACTCCCGCACACCACATGTGCCGCGGTCAGCGCTAACCGCGGCACATGAAGGGTTAATGCGCCGGCATCGGTGTTTTCACCGATGCTGGCGCATTCAGCAAGGGTCCGGCACCTGGGCACAGCCGGACCCCCGCCACTGATACATGTACGGCGCGGGGACTTGTGTCCCGGCTTTTTGCGCTGGGAGTCTAAGGGTTAAAAAGAAGGAAGAAAGACAAAATGCACCACCTACTGAAAAAAAACAAACACTTATTTTCCATAGACCTTCAGCTAAATTTCTGGAGCTGGCATGTTTACCGCAAAAAAGCAGGTGGAAAAAACACCACCAAAACCCCAAAAAGTGTAGAAAAGAACAGCAAAAACTTCTGTGTGAAAGAGCTCTTGTTACAGTGGAATTGGCCGTCCATGTCTAAGAAGAGGGCCAGTATGCCTAGAATACATCATACCAGAAGCCTTCATTTACCAGAAGAAATGATTCTGAGGGATAATAAAGATCACACATTACACATTCACTTTTTATTTGCATTCTTAAAGGGCATCTGTCAGCAGATTTGTACCTATGACACTGGCTGACCTGTTACATGTGCTCTTGCCAGATGAAGACATCTGTGCTGGTCCCATGTTCATATGTGCCCGCATGGGGGAGAAAAATTATGTTTTATTATATGCAAATGAGCCTCTAGGAGCAATGGGGCTGTTATACCTAGGGGCTTTGCTCTCTTTGCATCTGCTGCGCCCTCTGCACTGTGATTGACAGGACCAGTCAGGGAATACATCATTACATCTGGCCCTGTCGGAGATAGTGCAGAGGATGCAGCAGTTGCAGGGAGAGCAGAGCCTCTAAGTGTAATGGTAATGCCCCCTTTGCTCCTAGAGGCTCATTTGCATATATTAAAACATAATTTTTCTCAGCAACGTGGGCACATATGAACATGGGACCAACACAGATGTCTTCATCTGGCAAGCGCACATGTAACAGGTCAGCCAGTGTCATAGGTACAAAACTGCTGACAGATGCCCCTAAGGTCTAATAGTTCATTTGTGAGTCAGTTCATATAAAATAGCCCATTGTAGCAAGTAACTGACTCCAAAGTCAGCTCCAAACGGGGTTCTCTTTTGCTGGGCCTTTGGGACCTGTTGCATTAGGGCTGTCATGGTTAGGAACTTTGACTTTAGAGGATCTTCTGATGCAGTCCCAATCGTGATAAAATATAAGGAAGATGAAAAACTCACTTAAAAATCTGGTCTGGGTCAGATGTCTTCTCAAAGAGGTGGTCTTTTGGAGAAGTTGCGCTATACTAATTGTCCATTCCTCTGTACCTTCTCCAAATTATGCTTTTTGCAGAGGTTGTAAAGTGTTATATTTTATTTAAGATCTATTTTTTTAATGGTCATTTCCTTTCATCTCCGTTTTGGTTTAATTATCATTTTCTCTTAAAAACATTTTAGAAAAATATTACAGAAAACAGGATGTCCAGTCTATTGCGGAATAGCCTGATGCGAGGCTTTAACTCAAAACCCCAAACTCATGAATTCTAAGGTCAATTAAAAAGTTAAAGCTAAAGTAAAGGCATTTGGTAGGTACATTAAATGTTTTATATACATAATATATCCAGCGAAGTGGGTTTCTTCCATTACCAGTGTAAAATAAGGAGCATCTAATGGAAGGCGAAGTGAGCGTTGATGTTGCTTTTATGTTCATTTGAGAACGTTTCCGTGTGTTTTCATTTATTGCAGTTTTATTATGCACGGCCCCTGCTTGTACCTCAACTCATTCCACAAAAAGACAGCAAAAAGCTTTGTTCTACACAATTAGTACACAAATTTCCTCATCTGCTTCAGAGATTGCTATACTACCTAAGTAGATACCAAGGCTTATAGAATTCTTATTCATTTTTGGATGCTACAATGTAAACAGTAGAGATCAGCAAAGTATTCAAAAATTCGATTTGGCTGCTTTGCCAAATTTTACAAAAAAAAATGTGCCTTTTGACTAATTATTTCGTCACAAAGAACATTTGTAATTTGTGGTTACAATGACGATTGCGCTGCCGTGTTCCTATCTGATCGTGGCATCTGACAACAATATTACAGTGTAACATAAAAAATAAAAATTGATTTTCCCTGAATGTCAGTAAATTTTTTTAAAAAAAAACATACTTAACTCAACGATTTGATCGCGAAGAGCGGACTGCCGCAATCTTGATCTAGCTCAGCCCATGACAATGTCATCACATCGGCTGCATTATGACATCATAGGTCACCGTACATGGGATTTCGTGTGAGAGCTTCAATGATGGTGGTGGCCGGCTCTTCGTGCTCAAACAGTAGAAGTGATGATTTTTTTATTCTTTACTGACATTCATGGAAAATCGATATTAATGGTGTACAAAAATGTATACGAGATGGGATGCTGAAATTTTGAGACATATATTATTTTTATCATTTAGACTTCATGCAAACGACCATATCCGTTTTGCGATCCAAAAAACCATGATTCCACTAAACATGGATACCTGCCGTGTGTGTCCCATACTTTCCCGTTCTGCAGATCCTGCATCATAGTAGAGAAGCCTATTCTTGTCCACAATACGAATAAGAATAGGACGTTTTTTATTTTTTGCAGAGCCGCGTAACAGACATACAGATGAGGACAGCACACAGTGTGTTGTCTGCATCTTTTGTGGCCCCATGGAAATGAATGGGCCCACATCCAATCCGCAAAAAATGCATACAAAAATACGGTTGTCTTGCTTCTGTTTCTCTCTTTTCTCTTCATTTTGGCATCTCTCTGGCTGTTTTATTTTTTTGTCTCAGGGCGGTGTCCTTCTGCATCTGTTCATTTCATTGTCTAGACTTCCACTGTCCAGCTGCAGCCTGAGACTGACTGTTCTGATCTAACTTCTCTTCCCTATGAGGAGGGTAGCCAATCCCCACCAAACAACTGGCTTCTATGGTCTATCAACACCTTTGCAACTTGACACTATGCACATATAGTAAACCAGATTTTAAAAAAACCCTCTTGCTGTGAACCACTGCCTTATCAGTAGGACACTGCATAGCCCCTTTAACTCCATAGATGCCGCAGTTACTTTCAACTGGGGCGTTACCAATCTTGGAGTGCCAATGGTTGCTATGAGTAAAAAAGTGAAAAAAACACAAAAATCAAATTTTGGAATTATGGAAAAAAACATAATAAGTCCAGGAGGTGGTCCTGTCTGTGATTGACAGCCTTCCCTCTATGACTGTGTATACAGAGATAGCTGTCAATCACTGATAGCTCCGCCTCCTGGACTTAAAAAGCCCAGAATGAGCAGGGATATAAATGACTGAAATACAACATTTACTGAATCTTTTCCCATAAAACTATATATCAATCTGCTCAGCTCCTCCCGATCTATAACATGCTGCCTGCAGCTCAGACACCATGTCCAATGTAACAGGTTCCTTTTAACTTTTTTTTTGCTCTGATGGGATATGACTATGACAGGTGACTGCAGCTTTAAGTGTTTTAAGTCCTGTTCACATTTGCATCAGAGCCTCCATCACAAATTCTGTCAAATTTGAGAATACAAATAATGTTGCATGTAGAGCTGTTCTTCCTGTAGGACAGCATGATGGAACCCTAATGGGCTTCATTGGACCCCATTTTGAATGGCAGCCACAATGCAGCTATGAGCAAAGCCTTAGTTACACATATACAGTATGTATAGGACATTTGTTCCTTAGGAGTGAATTGGAGCTAGGTTCAATTAGAGCATGGGTGAGTAGCTGAGGAAAGGTACTGCGCCAGTTAACTTTGAGCAAAGTTTCTACCACTAGTTTGCTAAAAATGCATTGAATGGGAGTCCTGCAAATGTTCTTGACTACAGAAGAACATAATCAATTCGAAAAGTTGGAAGTTTTGGCAATATGCTTTGAATACAGAATCAAATTACCTCAGGCCGCCTCCCTCAGCAGGCTTGCCCACAATGCTTTGCAGTCACCCTGACAGCCAATCAAGGTCAGGATATTGGCTTGTCTATCAGGCTGTATTCTAGCTGTGAAGCATAGATGCCACTGTGAGCTCAGCCACTAATGTGATAGGGCGTGTCTGTAGATCTCTGATAGAAACCAATTAGTGACATAAGGCAGCCATTATAGGGTCTTGCATTCACAGTGTAGGGATTGTGAAGAAGATGTACTTAATTAGGAAGATGGAATAACTAGGTAATAAGGATAAGCAAACTGGGTTCGGTCCAAACTTTGCTATTTTTCGGACTGCAGACGAACCCAAATCTTTTCAGGTTTGTTTCAGACTAAAACGGCACATAGTGGACTTTAGTGCACATTTTGTCGGGAAAAAAACACTAGGGAGGAAGAAGAAGGGTTCTCACATGACCCGGAGAGGAAATTGGGGGAGGGACTGCCCTTATTGGCTCCCAGGCCTACAGACAGCCTGGATGAGCCAATCAGTGCTGCAGCAGGTGCCCTAGGAGAATAAGCAGAACGCCATTCTGTGCTAGGCTGTGAAAGAGGGTGGTTGGGTGTTAAAGTGTCTGCCAGAAAATGATTATAGGGAGTCAGAAAGAGTCAGAAATCAATCAGGGACAGTCAGAAATCAAACAAGATTGTATTCTATTGCCAGGGACAGTGAAAGGAAAAGCTAGGATTACAAAGAAGAATAATAATTGTGTGCGTAGAATAGGAACAAGAAGGGAAGCTGACAGCCAGGGAGAGAGAAAAGAGGAGAGGTGGCTGGCTGTGCCTCCTAGCAGAACTGCAGCTGCTGCAGTGTTGACTTCAAAGGCAATACTTTTATTTTTTTCCCTCATTTTCCCAGAAATCCTTTTTTGTGGGTTTCAGTTTAATTAAGCAGCACATGATTACTGCAGCAATGCACAAGGTATGGCAGCAATCCACCTGTAAGTGTTAACATGAAATTGAGTGTCAAGCCTCAATTGTCCATTTATGTTCATTCAGATTCCACACGGTTGGAATTGTATTTTTTTTTTGCCATTGTTACATTTATTTAAACCAGCATAATAATTTGATCACTATAAGAAACAGCGTAGGGCAGAAATCTAATGTGAAAGTCAGTGTGTGGCCTGGCCCTTAATCATCCGTTAACATCCATTTATTTCTACACGCGTTTGAAATTTTTTTGGGGACTTGTTAAATTTAATTAAACGACAGGTACTTGGGCTCCTTGGTCCCCCAAGCCACTTTTTTTATTTATTTATTTTTTAATCCTATAACACTGTGTGTCTTTAAACATAAACATCTGCAATTTTTGAAGCTTTGGAATATGAAAAAAAAATAGCACTTATGCTGGCACAGTAGGCTTTTAAATACACTGTATGTTAACACTGTAAAATGTGAGGTTACCCATAGCTTTGTATGTCAGAGTCACTCAAACATCATTCAGAGGAGGGAATTCATAAAAAATAAGCAAAAAGAGATAAGGAGTTTTGCTAAAGTTTTCCTAGGAGGCTAGAGGGCCTATACGCCAACTTTCAGGGCAATTGGAACAACTTCGGTTCAGCTCGAACAGATACGTGTCCAAACGCAACTTTTTTAAATATTCGACAAACTGAACCCGAAATGAATCTCTACCGGTTCGCTCATCTCTACTAGCTAAGTCAGGTTTTATCATTATGGACAGCATAGAAACTGTGTGCCTTACAGTTAGGTCTGTTGAAGCTGTTCATAGCTTCATATGTTGCACTGCACAAGACAAGTTTTTAAATAGGCAGCACTCTTTTTTTTGTTCATGAGATAGCATTTTTTCATCCAAAGACCTGTTGCAAAGCTTCTACAGTTCATAAGTGTTTTATAGGCTGTAAGGGATCGCTCTCTCTCAGGGGGTTGAACTCACAAATCTTCCGACACATAGATATCTGCTGGACAAGGTCCTTTTTCAGTTCACATTTGATTGGATGTGATCTGAAGAAGGAGCCTATCTGGTTCCGAAACACATTATCTGTCATCCTAATAAATGGTTACATGTATGCTTATGCTTGTCATACTACTTACAACGAGCACCGCACTGACCTTTTTTCTCTTCTTTCTCCAGTGCTCAAGTTATGAGTCAACCCATATGATGATTGACCAGACGGTCAACAAGCCCATGGGACATTTACTTTCCTCCCTGCTAAGTGTTTTGCCTTCAGCACTACTGAGGTAAGCTTCCCTTCACTCACTTTGTGCCTCCTGCATTATGGTCCTTCCTATGAGCGTGTCTCATAGGTTGAGTGAAGGGTCAAGTTCATTTTTTAGTGGCCAGAAGGTATCTGCTAGAAATGAATGAATTGAATCCAACGAAGAGGAATTCGGTCCGAATTTCAGGATAAATTCGATTTGTAATGAAGCCGAATTTCCTTGTGCTTCGTGGCAGCGAATCAATTTAACCTGAGATAGTGTCAAATTTACAAAAAAATCATACTTACCTCCTCCATTTGCTTGCGACAGGCCAGGCACCGTCATCTAGGTTGGAGATCTCAGGCAAAATCCCGTGCGTGGTGACGTACGATATCACCATGCCAGCCGGCCAGTGTGATTTTGTCATCTCGGACAGCGCAAGATTTCGCGCAAGATCTTCAAGCAAGATGGCGGCACACAGCCCGTTGTAAGCAAATGGAGGTGGTAAGTATGATTTTTTTTTTCTGTTAATTTTACACTGTATTTTGAGTCTCAGATGCCTTGATCATGTATGCTTTTGAAATTCGGAGAAGCAGCCGAATCGAATTATTCAAAACTGCGCTCATCTCTAGTATCTGCCACCAAAAAGGGATACATTTTGGACCATTTTTTTAATTTAAAAAAAATCCTCCAGTGCAGTGTGGTGTTGAACAGGCTGTTTGTCACCAGCGGCGACCATCCATTTACCTATCACTATATATGTCACTGTTACTTTGACAATACTAATGTTGTCTTGGCATTAGAGAGCTTGAAAAAGGTTGGATACATCCCTAGAGTATACCTAGATACCTCAAAGTATCATACATGACTTTTGGGGCATTCCAAGCACTTTCAACTTTGGTCAACTGATTCATGTAAATTGGAGCAAAAAAGAATTGCAAGAAATTCTACTCTACTCTTAAGAAAAAAAAAGCTTTGCCTCCTCTCTTCAAGAGCCCCGTAGCTCTTTAGGGGTACCAACTCAAGGGTCAACCTCTCCCATAGTGAATGATTCTTAAAATGGTTGAGAATAAAAAGGTCCTTCACACCAAAGGTGGTGTAACCCACCTCCTGTAGGGCACATGACTTTGACTACATTTTAAACCAGGAATGGTTTTTAAACATTTTCACGTTGTAGTTAAATAATGTGATATATATTATTTTTTGGTTATCTACTTCTAAGACCTCAATATCACTTAACAAATAAAAAGGTTGTTACCTATTGAAATTTTATTCAATTTGCTGCTCGTTCTAACGTAAAATGCCTTTATGGGCAGAATTTAGTAAGTGTTTAACATGAAGGATTTAACTGTGTGAAAGAATGGACTAAATCTGCAATTCTCTGTAGCCAGTCACTCAATTACTGATATGTTCCTTTTGAATCTTAATGAATATTAAAGCTCTTGAGCCCCTCTTGTGCCAAGCAGAAGACAGACATCTTCCAGGAGCAATAAGATTTCTTTAAAAACCATATAGCATCGCATCCCTGAGTGTGAGGAGAGCAGGGTCATGTCAGGGCCCTCAGATGATATGCTTTTCCTTAGCCGCTCTGCTAATGACACTGGAAATATGCTAAGGAGCTGCCTGCAAGGGGCCTATCTAATGCGGTCACTTCCTGGGACCTCAAAGAAGCTTTAATTGCAGAGCTTTGGAGACAGCAGGTGTGCTTGTCATGTCTAATCAGAGATTTGGGTGGACTTGACAGCTCAGCCAAGGAGCTCTCACAGTCGCTCTACACACGCATGCCCCGGACCCCCCTCCCTCTATTCCAACTTTTCACTCATTGCACACCTGTCACATTGATTATGAGAATGAGTTTCTTCTCCAGCAATAAGAAGAGGAAAATCCTTCTTATCCGAATTTGCTCTTATTCATATTGTTCGCCTGGGATTACAGTCCGCCTTTTGCTTTTATAACAAGATTTTTCTGCTTCTCCTCCATTTGGGGCTAATAATGATATGATATGTCATTAAGAGTCAGTTACAAGCCCTGGAAGAAGTGTGATTCACCCTCACCCCAGGTGCCAGGATGTCGTCTATTAAATCAGTGTGTGATGATGGATAGATGGCAGATAGATGGGTAGATTCAACTCTTTTAATTATGATGAATTTGAATGTGTGTAAAATCTAGACTTTATGCTAGACTTTAATAGCAAACTCTATACCAAGAAACAAAATACGAAGAGGGAAAACACTTTTTGGTGGATTGTCTAGTGATCTTGCTATTACTATGAGTGCTTATTTGACTTATATATGATATGCATAGATAAATGATAGATAGATAGATAGATAGATAGATAGATAGATAGATAGATAGATAGAAAACAGGTACTGTAGAAGATGAATAGATAGCCACATCAATAATACATAGAGCAATCAAATAGAAATAAATTGGTATAGATAGATTACGCATAAATAATTAGAAATTACTAGATAGATAGATAGATAGATAGATAGATAGATAGATAGATAGATAGATATGAGATAGATAGATAGATAGATACTAGGTAGATGATAGACAGACAGACAGATAGATAGATAGATAGATCTATAGATAGATACTAGGTAGATAGATAATAGATAGATAGATACTAGGTAGATAGATAATAGATAGATAGATAGATAGATAGATAGATAGATAGATAGATAGATACTAGGTAGATAGATAGATAGATAGATAGATAGATAGATAGATAGATAGATAGATAGATAATAGATACTCAATTAATAAATGTTTCAGTATGAATTAGTTCTCTCTGAGATAAGTAATACTGGAGCCACATCATCTTGTAGTCCTAGGCATTAACAGCATATTTTGGCTTTGCCAAACACACAAGTTCAAGGGACCATCCCCATTCAGAAGATGCCATCAGTACTGACCCATGAGCTTGACTACAGAATTAGACACCTCCAACTATTTTTGAAGGGTTAAGGCACTTCACAGCAGAGCACCCTTCTGATTTAGAACTTGATAGGGACCCCCTGACCTCTACTGGTGACTCTGTCTCCTGGTAGAAGATTCATTGAAAACGAATTGTGTCAATGGCTACTATGAGTATGGTCCTCATACCAACAGTGAAATCTTCACATCTATATGAAAGATAAAAATTTTAATTGATGCCCAAGCTGTCATCCTAATTGTCTAACGAGAGAAAGAGAGGTCCTTTCTCGGAGGGACTCCTGCATGAATTATGAATCACAGGCCTCTGATGAATGAACCGTTGGCTGCTTTTACTTTGTGTTAATAAAAAAAATCAATATCAATGTAATAAAATAATTCTAATTTCATATTCAGTTACAACCACCATCGTGTCTTCACTTGCAATGTGGAAATTAACTGAATATTGTCCACCGTATATTAAAGTGGCAGCAAAGTGGATAAGATTTTACAAACTGTGGTCCGCTTGCTGCAGTGAATTGACCAGTGGTGAGGGGGAGAGCAGAGAGAGTTCTCAGAGGCAGGAGCAGATTATGAAGGACAGTCAGCTAAGTGAAGACATACTGCAGCAAAACAGGACATTTTTAATGAAGACTATATAGAAAATTGCTTATTTTGCATTGGGACTGTGGGAAGTAGTCACTCCAGTGCTCAGCATGATGCTCAATGGTTAGCACTGGTGCCTTCCAGCACTGGGGTCCTAGGTTCGAATCCAACCTAGGACAACATCTGCTTGGAGTTTGTATGTTCTCCCCATGGGCTTCCTCGGGGTACTCTGGTTTCCTCCCACACTACAAAGGCATACTGATACGGAACTTAGATTGTGAGCCCCATTGGGGACCGTTCAATGCTAATGTCTGTAAAGCGCTGCAGAATATAGTAGTGCTATGTAAATGCATAAAATTAAAAAAAAATTTAAAAAACTCCCATAGCAGTGAATGGAGGGTGCCCACTCATGCGTAGCTGCTTTCCATTCACTTTAAGGGCCCTGTTCTGGAGATAGGAATCGGCCACATAAATGGGACCTGCACCTATCTGACATTGATGGCACATCCCAACAATATGCCATCAATGTTCCCAATGAGCCAACCCCTTTAATTCAAAGGTGCCCATTCTTTAAAATGTAGATAGGTTTAATTGTTGATTGGATGAGCTTGTTTTTTTTCCCACACAAAGCTCCAAATCTCCTTTATACTTGTAAAATGATCAAATTCCGGTTGACTTCATCCACCACAAGTTGGAGCTTATGAGCTTACTGCATACTGTTAATAAACTAAACATATCATGCAATAAGCTCCTAAGCTCCGCCTACTGGTGACAATAGGCATCTAGAATTTCAGCATTTTTATTATCATTTAAAGGGAGCTTCAGGTACTTTAACATTGATGGCTTATCTTATGGATAGGTCTTCAATATCTGATTGTCGTGGATCCCAACACCCAGCAATACCCAGCAGTCACCTGTTCTGCAGTAGCTGCTATAGCTCTGATGCTGGAAAACAGCATTGAAACAAGACAACTCAGCAGATTTCTGTAGTTTATGGAGTTGGTTTCTGCAGCATTGACTTGGCAGGGCTGCAGTAACCGGCTCTGTCGATTATAGAAATTGACAAAGCTGCGTAGTTTTGGCATTGGAGCTATTTCAGCCAATGCAGGACAGCTGATCGTTGGGGGCAGAATGTTGGAGATACGCCCATCAAATAAAGACAGGCCATCAATATTGACCTATCAGAAACCCCCTTTCACTGTATGTCTATGCATGGGATTTGGAGCTCTGTGTAGGGAAAATAAAGATTGGACTACTCTAACTTCAATTTCAAGATTCCTGAAAGAACAAAAAAAAATAATATATATATATATATATATATATATATATATATATATATTCTGTTACAGAAACATTAATTCTGTAAATGAATGCAATAAAAAAGACAACAAAACATCACTTTTTTTTTAATTTATCAGTCTTCAAAGACAAAGACACACTTCAAGGAGTTTTCCAGGACTTTGGGGAAAATTTATCATCTCCCTTGTGTCTGAAAAGAGGAGTTCAAGAGTCACAAACTACTGTACATATGTATTTGTAACTTTCTAACTGAAACTTTTTAACTGCGACTTTTTAAAAATAGTCACATTTTATGGTTTTTACGTCGCCCTTGCCACTTTTCCTACAGGGAGCATCACATGGTATGGCCTACAGCTGTGACAAATTTATCTTCATTTACTCCAGTTTTTTTTGGTGCAAATGAAGCCAGAAATCTTTGACAACTGTGAGATGTCATAGATTTCTATTCAGGTGCATGGACTGACGGAGGGCGGGGCATAAATTAGGTGTATACTTCAGCAGGGGATATCAAGACCGATGCAGAAAGCATCTGTCTTGATAAATATCTACCTTTATCTTTTATGACTCATACTTGGGGTAGACTTTCAAAGGCGAGTGCCTAACCTCTAGGACCCCAGTAGATGAACACAGTGAAGGACTAGCTTCAAATCCAGCAGCTCATATAGATGAACAACTGTGTGAGGGAGCAGCATTCATGTCAGCACCATGGCATCTTTACAGCTCTTTGGCAGGTGTTCCTGAGGTCAAACATGAAAATTATATGTTTCATCCATACATGCAAATAAACCACTCTGGTTTTGCCATGCAATTCTTGAAATTTACTCTCCCATGCCCATTTATTGAAAACCCCAGCCTGATGAGTAAGGGTGAGATCAAATGGTATAGATCGGTGCAGTTTTCAAACTGAACATTTAGTGCATGCATCTACTGAACTAAAGCATCCACTTAAAAATTTATTTTGGCGTGCCACTGTGGTTCTTGGTTGCATCACAACCATAGCAGTCCCTCCCCATTTGGTCTTACCCTCACTAATGAGAACAATTGCACCCAATAACATGAGGCTGAATCTGGTGCTGTTTGGGGGTCTGCAAAGTGATATTTCCACCTGGTGCTGTTTCTAGAATTAAAGGAGTCCTGGAGAAAAGACCCGAAGAGCCATCACAGTTCTGCTGAATGCCCATGAGGGCTGACCTTGTGAAGGAATTAAATGAATAAGGGACCATTAATATTTTTTGCACAATATCTTTACTGAATTTTCAGTTTCACAAAAGTTACAAACCTTTGAAAGCATCAAACATTAGAGCGATTAAACAAACCAATGTATAGCAACGGCGGAGAATAACGAGGCAAGTAGAGAAAGACTATACCATTACGCAACTAAGCACACCATCCAGGTTAGAACTCTCAAAGGGAATGATGTCATGCACATATTGTCTCATAGCTCATAAAAGTTCTCTTACATGGCCCAATGTCAGACCAGTAACGAGCGATGATCAACAATATTCAAGCCGATTGGTCCTCATTTAAAAGGCTTTTTCAATGGCCTGTCACAGAAATGAATGGTGAATGAAAGATCATCATTATGATTGTTCATTTTCTGTCTGTGGAGAGTTGGGAGCTCCTCATACCAATTAGACTGTATGAGGGGCCTTAAAGGCTATGTACACCTTTGGGGGCATTTTTTATTGCATTGTACTCATTTTGAGCTAAAAATAATAATTTATCATATTTTTTGTAATTGGTCTTTATTAAAAATGTGGCTTCCTTTTTTCTGTATAGTACTGAGATGCTTTAAAGGCAAGATTTTCTGTCTTTTCTGTCAGACCAGGAGCAGACAGACTCCTTATCTCTGCTCTCACATTTTAAACACTCATTATAGCTCAATCCTTATCTTACTGATAAGAATGTGGCTTAAATAAGTGTTTATGACCTCTTAGGAATTTACAGATAAGGTTGATTAGATGATATATTAGAGTCACACAGCTAGAAAAAACAGTTAACCCTTTGTGACAGAACGGCTCAATATTTTTAATAAAGGCCAATTGAAAAAATGACTTGTAGCCAAAAATGATTAACATGCAATCATAAAAAATTGTCTCCGAAGGTGTACATAGCAGAGTAGTAAAACGTGTCAAGTGTATCAACAATATGTTGGTACCGTATAAATGTCACCATGAGGTCGCCACACCCTGACTGCCTTACCCAAATATATAAAGCCTTTTGATAAATGTGTGCTATTTTCTCATGGTGGCTCATTGGTTAACACTGGTTCCTTAGAGTGTTGGTGGTCCTAGATTCAAATCCTACAAGTACAACATCTGCATGGAGTTTGTATGTTCTCCCTGTGTTTGCGTGGGTTTCCTTCCACACTCCAAGGACTTACTAATAGGGAAATTAGATTTTGATCCCCACTGGGAACATCAAGAGATGATATTGCCTGTAAAGTGCGATAGGTGAGTAAAATAAATACGTTTTCCACCATATTGTAAATTCGCACAGTACACCCTTCTATATCAGGGGTCGGCAACCTCCGTCACTCCAGGTGTTGTGAAACTACATCTCCCATCATGCACACTTCTCTAAACTCCCACAGAAGTGGAAGGAGCATGCTGGGAGTTGTAGTTTCACAACAGCTAGATTGCCGAAGGTTGCTAATCCCTGTCCAATACTCTTTAACCCTAACTGTATTACATGCACGTTTTTGGCATTATATCACGGCTACGATATTCGCACCTCCTGTGGTACAACTGAACTGGGTTTAGCTCGTCATAGGTCCGTTAAATGTGTCCATGCCATGTCCTTTGGAAATTATTACTCCCCTAAATTTGATGTCCATTGTTGCCCTAGGCGTTAGTACAGCATTTAGTATGGCATTTTAATATTTAAGAAGTCAAAATTTTGGCACTGGCATCCAATTGAGAAGAAAACTAGGGGCAGAATGCATCACGGAAGGCTGCAACGCTAGCCAATGCCAGCCAGACAACAGCAGCAGCTGGGGAAACCATGACATCTGTTTTGTACCAGTTTTGGTAAATTTCCCCCGAAGTTGAAGAAATCTTACACCAACAATTGGTCTATAGATGAATGTTACATGGATGGATGTCAGTTCGGATCAATGCTAACCTGGAATCTTGAAACGGGATGAGCCATGTCAAGCTGCACTACAATACCACACTCTCTCTCATTTTACAGCCTAATATCTCCTGCCTGTATCTTATCAACTCCATGTCCCGGGTTCCCTACATTGGTTAATCATGAGTTGTTTACTTCCATCGTCAGTTTAATGGTTGATGGAGAATTGACTTGCATTCCGATCCTCTGTGTGAAAGGCAGTATGCCGGGTTAAAAGGGGGAAGGAGGGCAATTAACAAAGACATGGTGGCGTTTCAATGTGAAAGGAAGCTATTCTTGGTTTCCCTAATAGTACAGGGATGTCAGCGGATTCTGAGTGCTTTAGGAAATACGGCAAGGTTAACGCTATGTTAATATGAACCCACCAGGGAATAAAGCAATTGGGGAAGGATTGAGGGTAGGAAAATGAGCAGGTAGGTGATTGAAATGTGAAAATGCTGGTTTTGTTTTTTTTTTTCCCTTTTCCAAAGCAGTAATACAAATGATCCCTACAAAGCTTGCACCATCCTCAGACCCTGTAGCCAATTAGTGTACATCAATATTTCATCAAAACTGCGCTATTGTGCAGAGGAAGCCTACACTGCACAGACCAGCTACCCCGGCTCTTTCAGACACACTGCTATGACACATAATGATATTGTCAATTAATAATTGAACAGTTTTTGTTCTCCCTCCGTGACCTTATTAGTAGAAAACGTGAAGCCGTTTTTCGGCGAGATAGGAAAATATATGTTCCCTTCGTTTCCTCGCCTCCCATTCAGTAGTATTTTTGCCCCTGTCAGACAATTCTTCTCGCTGTTTAGAAAGACAACAGAGGACGTTGAGAATTAAACATGCCATCTGTCTTCTATCATTAACACCGCGGGAGAAATATATTTTCATAACTGTGTTAACATATGGGTAATGGTATTAAACAAAGCAACATGTACGATTATAGGAAAAAGCTTGCAACAGCCTGTAACCCTATAGGGACGAATGGGCTCAGTTATGGGGGTCTATTGCACGAGGACTGTCCACATACTTTGTGCATGGGCAGCAATTGTGGTAATGAAAGTTCAGCTGAATACAATTTTTGTTGTAGTAGTTCACATTCCCTTCTAAACTTCTGCTCAAAATTCAGTTCGTCCGAAGGTTGATAGATTCAATTTGGGCCCGGTATGGAACGCTCCAATTGGCCTGAAAATTTGTGTATGACACTATGAGGTCTCCTAGGACTCACATTTTTTCTCTTTTTTCTCCCATTTAAAAAAAAAATGTACCCCTTTATTTTTCACTTAGACAATTAGACAGACTTTTTACCCACAAAAGTGGGGGAAAAATGGCAGTGTGTCTTATAAAGCAAATACTAATGAGCCCTTTCATTATGAAAGTGCCCATTAGTATGCAGGCAGTGTGGTGAGCGGTGAGTTTAGAGCTGCCAGCGCTGGCTGTACTCGCCGCCTGGTCTTCCAGGCACCATGCTGCACTGCGTCCTGACTGCTTATAGCATCAGGACGTGGTACATGTAGGCGTGCACTATGGCCTGGCGCTGTGCAAGGCCGGCAGAAGACCAGGGAGCAGTGAGTAGAGCAAGAGCTTGCTGGATCTGCAAAGTGGCGGTGCCATCTTGAGCAGGAGAGGTATATTAATTTACAGTATGTATTTTATGTCTTTTCTGAGGTGTGATGAGGATTGGGGGTCTGTTCTGAGGTCTGATACAGATCAGGGGTCTGATAAAGTTTGGAGGTCTGATACAGATTGGGAGTCTGATTGGGGGACTGATCTGAGGTCTGATAACGGTTTGGGTCTTGATTAGAGGTTCTGCTAAAAATTAGGGGTCTAATATGAAGTCTGCCAAAAAATTGTTCTGATTTTCCTCCTCTAAAACCTAGGCGAGTCTTATAATCAGGTGCGACATAAAATCAGGTGCTAAAATGGCAGAGAACTGAGTCAAGGGGCATAGTGAATTAACCACATACACAGAGTACACTGCTTTCAAATATACAGTACTCACCTTACCTTGTGCTAGTTGGTAAGGTGAGCACTGTTTGAGAGGGTGCATGGTGCAAGAAATGCCTGAAATTGTGATGGGAGTGGTTAAGAGCCACTATGTAAACACTTTGGCCCTGATTTATCACACCTTCACTCCAGAATTCTGTCTTCAAAAAGTCGCACGATAGGGCTTTTGCGACTTTTTTGCGCAATTTTTTGCGACTTTTTGCATGTGTACACCACTCACTCCAGTTTGTAATATGGGTGGAAAAGTGGGTGTGGTTAGCCATGTTAATGAGTTTCACTCCAGATTTATCATTGCGACTTTTTTAAAAAAGTCGCAAAATAGTCGCAATCTCACTCCAGGAGGAGGGTGGAGTAGGAAAAGTGGAGTAGCTTCTCTAGACAGAAGTGTTAGGTTTAAGGACAAGTCACATTTATCAAACAACCTGTGACGTTTGATAAATGTGGCACAAAGTACTCTAACATAGATGCAAGCAAAACTGACTTCAAATATTCTCCTAATGATAAATTCCCCCCTTTTTCTTCAGTACAAATTGCCTATATCAAATGATGACCATTGTCCTTCATTATTGACTGGCTTTAGCTGGCCATACACATTAGATAGAAGTTGGTTGATGGTTCAGTAGCAGTTGAAAAAACAAATATCTGATGAATGTTCGTTTAACAAGCAGAGCCATATGCCCTTTAGTCCATATTGCCCATTATATTGCCCATACAAATCCAATGAAATCAGGCAATGGTTGAAAGTTCTTTCTTGGAATGTGATTTCAAAGAAAGATCTTTCGTTCAAAGAACAATTGTCCATGAATGAAAAAACATTCCCAGAAAGATCTTTCATCCCTTGCTCAATTTCATTGAACATGTATGGGCAGTTTGAACAACCGTAACAGCCAATATGGACTAACGTTGTATGGCTCTGTCTGTTAAGAAAACATCCACCAGAACTTCAGACCTCAGTTCATATCCTATAAGGTGAACAAATTTAACGCAGCCGACTTTTTTTCAAATGATAATGGTCTATCATCTGTCGGCTTGTTGTTACATTTCAACAAATGTTCGTTTTAGTTTAAATTGTCTAGTTTGATCAACCTTAGACTAATGTGTTTGGTCACTTTTACTTTGAGACAGAATTCTACACCAGAATCATGGGACAATTTTGGTGCAAAATGGGGCATCTCGGACCGATGTCCCTTTCCATCGAAGCCCCTTCATGCTAAGCCCCAAGTCATTGTTGATAGGGAGTTGAAAAAATTGGAAAAATCCTAGTTGCATGGAATTCTGCCAAAATGTCAACAATTTATGCCACTTTAGGCCTCATTCACACGTCCGTATAATGTGCCCGCATCCTTTCTGCATCCGTTTCCGCAATTGCGGACAATTATGCGGATAGGATGTGGATTCATTCATTTCAATGGGTCCCGAAAAAATGCGGACAGTACACCGTGTGGTGTCCGCATCCGTGTGTCCGTTCCGATTGTCCGCATAAAGAAATCCTCCTGTCCTACTTTTCTCCTGAATTGCGGTCCGTAGCACAATGAAAGTCTATGGATCCGCAAAAAATGTGGAAGACATGTGGAAAGGCATCCGCATGTCATCCGTATTTGCGGATTCCGTTCCAGGAGGGGAGAAAAAAAAGAAAAGGTACAGATGTTATTCATCCTTCCGTTTTTTGCGGATCCGCAAAAAACCGATGACATATGGATACATCCTTTCCGTTTTTTTACGGAAAAACGGAACGGATGTCCTGGAAAAATTGAGTTTTTTGCGGAACAACGGATCCGCAAAAAACTGACCGTTTTCCAGGATGTGCACAAATACGGACGTGTGAATGAGGCCTTAGGCAGATTCCAGGCACAGACACATGACTAAATTTGGGCAACTGTTCACAACTTGAATAATAAGGTTGAGAGGCTGGTAATATGTGTCTCCAGTTGTCCCGGTTGTTAGATGTTGGAGCCTGGAGCACCTCAGTATCAAGATTAGTAAAAATAAAAAAAAACTATTTGTCAGCAGAACTGGTTTATATGATGAATGAGAAGGTAGTAGCATGACCAGTGCATGACAGACTGATATTAGGGGCACTGAACCATAAATCAACAAACAGGGATTAGATTGCGGATAAGGGGAACCAGACTGATTTGTTGCCCCTAAAAGTTTTTCTCTGACCTATGTTATGGACATGTTTATTATGACAGCATGATTTCTTTTTCATATTTATATTCTCATCCTACAAGAAAGGGTAGAGACTGACAGAAAGAAGAATGATGATGCTTTAATGGCTTGTAGCTTGAGTTTTTGCTACAGGTTGGGTTCAATTTGTTAAGAATGCACAAATGTAGTTTGTAGCAATGTTTATTTCATGATGTATTCAGATAGTGGACCAATTACTCTGAGAATGTCTTCCTTTCCTTTTTTATTATGAAATCTTCCAGGTTTGTCTATTTTCTTGATGAGTTACACCATTGATTTCTTTGCCTTCTTTCAATCTGCTTTGTGAATTATCCATTGGAGCCACTCTTTATCCCTCAGAAGATCCGGGCTAGTTGCAATCCAATCAATTGAGCCATGCTTGCAATAGTTTTGTCAGGAATCCCCAAATGGGCATAAGAAATAAAAAGGTGAGTCAGAGAATTGAATAATGAGGACTGGGAATGAAATCCTGATTCTAGTGTAGCAGAGAGAGAATGAAGGTTGCTATGAGAGAACTGGCCTGCTGTGGTCCTCAGATCCAAGACTCAATCAATAAGTTCTTCAGACACCTCTGACTTCACAAGACGAAGGAAGCTTAGTAACTGGCATATCATAAGACTATTCCACATTCATATGAATGAGGACTTGGCTTTACCATGGCCTCTGAATTATTCTTTCTCAGATTGTCCTTATGTTCTCAATAATAGTAAGGCTTTTAATTTACTTAGATACGGATGTCCCTGTGAATTCACAATCAATCCCTAATCTGTATGTTAGTCCTATACCTCTAGGAGCTCAGCAATCATCCGATCTTCTGGTGGTGCTCAGTGTATCAGGTAAAATAAACTAATCCAAGGGCTTGTAGCAAAATCACATAGCACTCACCATTCAGTATGTTTCTTCACTTTACTGAGTAGCAAAGTACATACACATACATACATATACATACATGTATATAGGATATGGAAAGAAAATGACAATTGCTATTTCATGCAATCTAGTCCTCAATTTATGACTAACATCCTCCATAATCAGAACCACTCATTCCCATCTCCAAGACTTTTCTCAAGAAGCAACAGTTCTCTGGAATCCCTACTCCAGACAATTGGGTATAAGGGTTTTCTGGGATAAGAATATCAAGGAGCTATCCTCAAGATAGGTCATCAATATCTGATCTGTGGGAATTCGATCAAATTGATCATCTGTTTGAAGAGGCTATGATGCTCCGGTGAGCACTACAGCCTCATGACAGCATACCAAGCACAGTACCGTACATTGTATAGCGGCTATGCTTGGTATTGCAGTCCAGGTCAATTTACTTGAATGGTTCTGAGCTACATATAGGCCATGTGACTTAAGAACATGATGTCACTGGCCAAATAAGAAGTCACATCACTCACCAGAGCTCTGTGGACTCTTCAAACACCTGATAAGCAGGGGTACCGGGAGTCAGACCTTCAAAAATCAGATATTGATAATCTATCCTCAATAGTCTACTTCCAGAAAACCCTTTTAATTCCCAACTCCCACACTTTTTACAGTAACCTATCACATTCTCTAATCTAACTGTTCTCCATTCCCCCTCATTCAAGATTGTTCCTCAGATCCTTTCAGCCAATAGTATCCACCACATCCTATGCACTCAAAAGCACTACAGTTACTGACTGGTGGCATAAGCAGCTTTATATCTCCTCCCCTATTTAGCTAAAGGGGTTCCATGAGAATTAAGAAAATGAAAATCCTTAAATATTACTTTATTATAAACTAGATGAAGGACCCGGCTTCGCCCGGGTATATTTAATTTATTTCTTTTACTGTTTGTGTGTGTGTGTCGTTAAAAGATATCGAGAATGCCCTCTACAGCGGCCCGCCCCTTTAACAGTGACCTCTACAGCGGCCAGCCCCTTTAACAGTGACCTCTACAGCGACCCGCCCCTTTAACAGAGACCTCTACAGCGGCCCGCCCCTTTAACAGTGACCTCTACAGCGGCCCGCCCCTTTAACAGTGACCTCTACAGCAGCCCGCCCCTTTAACAGTGACCTCTACAGCTGCCCGCCCCTTAAACAGTGACCTCTACAGCAGCCCGCCCCTTTAACAGTGACCTCTACAGCGGCCCGCCCCTTTAACAGTGACCTCTACAGCAGCCCGCCCCTTTAACAGCGACCTCTACAGCTGCCCGCCGCTTAAACAGTGACCTCTACAACAGCCCACCCCTTTAACAGTGACCTCTACAGAAGCCCGCCCCTTTAACTGTGACCTCCACAGCAGCTAGAGTGGCCACTGTCTTCACCCCAGAAAGCCAGACCTCACCGGCCATTCCCCCAAACGTGAAACAGTGCCCCCAGTTCCCATGAAGACACATCACTAAACATGAGGCCACGCCCCCCCTGGCTCCGTGAAGACATGGAGGAGAAGCTGTCTGAGTGTGAGCTACTGAAAGGGTGGACATCCCTGTGTCTGTCCAGGCACTGCGTCGGACAGAGAACAGGTAGCCAGAAAACTGGACTGTCCAGCCTAAAGCCGGACATCTGGCCACCCTAACATCAGCCTGCCCCTAGGGTGGCCAGAGGTCTTGTTTTAGGCTGGACGGTCTGGCTTTCAGACTCCCTGTCCTCTGTCATGTGCAGGGCCTGGATGGACACAGCAGCAGCACTCTCAGCAGCAGCACTGTGCAGTCTGAGCAATGAGCTGCAGGGAGAAAGTCACCCTCCCCCACCCCTGCAGTTGACAGAAGGTGATTTTTACCAATATTTTTAATCCCGGTCAAATGCAGCATGGAAGGGGCGTGGCCTGACTGAGTCAGGGGCGTGACTTAGTGGGATCTGGGGGTGGTGCTTTTAAGTCCTTCTTTTGACGGTGGCCAGAATTAAAGGTCGATGCCTGATTTAGGAGGAAGGTGGGTAGCAGTGGAATAAAACATCTTTTATTACTACTGAACAGTAAATATGTAAAATTTACATTATATGAGGTAATGATTGATGATGAGTTAGTCTAAAACATAAGTTATGGTAACCGGGAATACCCATTTACCATTGTCATCCACAGTGCTCTGCCTCTTTAATGCAGACCTAAAGCAGTGAACTGGCTAGGTTGTCATAGAAACCTGAGGTCTCTAATCTGAGCTGCTGTTAACCTGCGATTTCTGAGGCTGGTGACTCAGATGAACTTATCCTCCGCAGCAGAGGTGACTCTTGGTCTTCCTTTCCTGGGGCGGTCCTCATATGATCCAGTTTCTTTGTAGCGCTTGATGGTTTTTGTGACTTCACTTGGGGACACTTTCAAAGTTTTCCCAATTTTTCGGACTGACTGACCTTCATTTCTTAAAGTAATGATGGCCACTCGTTTTTCTTTACTTAGCTGCTTTTTTCTTGCCATAATACAAATTCTAACAGTCTATCCAGTAGAACTATCAGTTGTGTATCCACCTGGCTTCTGCCCAACACAACTCATGGTCCCAACCCCATTTATAAGGCAAGAAATCCCACTTATTAAACCTGACAGGGCACACCTGTGAAGTGAAAACCATTTCAGGTGACTACCTCTTGAAGCTCATCAAGAGAATGCCAAGAGTGTGCAAAGCAGTAATCAAAGCAAAAGGTGGCTACTTTGAAGAACCTAGAATATAAGACATATTTTCAGTTGTTTCACACTTTTTTGTTAAGTATATAATTCCACATGTGTTAATTCATAGTTTTGATGCCTTCAGTGTGAATCTACAATTTTCATAGTCATGAAAATACAGAAAACTCTTTGAATGAGAAGGTGTGTCCAAACTTTTGGTCTGTACTGTACATGGAACGATCCTTACAACTTATGACAATGTCAGATCTTCTTGTCTGTATTTAGTGTCTTAAATAATGTCCTAAATCAAACATTGACTTAAACCTATTTCCTCTATGAAGCAATACTTCGAATGATAAAACAAACATCTCCGAGTGCTGCTCTGTGAGCATGGTTTATCTTCTCGTCTCTCCACGGAATAGATTTCTCTTTTTGTTGACTGTACATGTGTTCCTCTTAACTTCTTGATGTTCGCTGGATTGCCTGAGGCAGTGCAGTAATCCAGGTGATTTTGCTTTTCCTACTAGGATCTGTCTTACACCTCCACACATTTCTTCTCTCCTGAGTGCTAAGCAGATGCTTCTGTCTTCTCTGTGCCAAAACAGCTTCCCTGGATCTTTTGTCTGAAATAACTTTTATGCGTGTTCACTGTGATCCCAAACTATAATGTAAGAAGCTGGCTTTATTTCACGTGCTACAAATCATGAACATTCATTCATATGCTAGTTAAAATAGATCAGATAGTATCTAGTTTTAAGCGAATGGAAGTTCATAAAGTGGACTTCGATCCAAATTTCAGGAAAAATTTGATTTACCGCAAAGCCAAATTTCCTCGAGCTTCGTGATTTTCCCTGAAATGGCAGTAAAAAATTTTTTAAAATCACTTACCTCATTCATTTGAGTGTGAAGAGGCCATTTTGCTTGAACATCCCACGTGAAAACTCGTGTGTGGTCATGTATGATGTCACCATGCTGGCAACATGATGACATTGTCACACGTTGAGCGAGATTTTGGATCTTCAAGCATAATGCCCATGGTGGCCTCTTTGCGATCAAATGGATAAGGTAAGTACAATTACATTTTTTAAATGCTTTAATGTGGATCTCAGATGCCGCAATCAGCAATGAACGCGGCATCTGAGGTGTTCAATGACAGGCGGTGGCGCAATCGCCGTTCCCTATCAATGCACCCGCTATTTACAAAGAAATGTGCTTTGTGATGAAGCAATTCACACAAAGCAAATGTTTTTGTAAAATTTGACGAAGAAGCCAAATCAAATTTTAGAGAACTTCACTCATCTCTTATAGATTATAAATTACCTCAGCACGACGGATAGCAGAGATTGGCATAATGGGGAAAGGTCCTTTTACAAAGAACAACAATCAGGCCAATTATCAGCAAGTTTAACCTGTACTATTAAAGAAAACGTTTCTTAGAAACGCTCGTTCACCATAATTGGCCTGTGTAAAAAGTGCAGGCGAAGACCCGATGAATGAACAAACGCTCGTTCATGGGGGTGATCCTATCTTCAGCTGACACTTAAAATCATCTTTTCTGTGCAGTGGATTGTGCTGTGTAAACAGGGCTCTGCTGCGCTGAAAAGACTATTTTCTATAGGGACAAGTGGGATACAAGGGTAGCTTCATCTCCTTTGACAATCAGGCAAATATTGGGGACATATTTTCCTGATAATTGCCTAAAACATATTTCTGGACCTTAAGGGGATGTTCACATGACAGCTTTTTCAGTGGCATACATAGGTAAGACAGCACTACTCACTGAGGCTTCTCAGTAGTGCCAGCAGTGTTGAGCCCTAGCCTACTGGGTTCCCAGAAGCCAAGAGAAGAAGAAGATAGCCACGGCACTCAATGTCTTCAGAAAAAATCCAGTGTTTATTCACCAAAAAGCGACATTTCTTCTTCTTCTCTTAGCTTTTTCAGTGGAATTTTGGTACACTGCAATTTCTCCAAAAAAACTCCAGTGCTTGCGTCCTTTTTGCCTCCCAAACATCTCAATGGAATGCAGTGTTAAAGATCACAGAATGGCAGCATAAAGACGGTTTCTGGGATTTTGATACTGATGACCTATCCTCAGATTAGGTCCTCAGTATCTGATTGGTGAAGGTCCAGCACCCGGGATCCCCACTGATCAGTTGTTTAAGAAGTCACTAGCACACCTGTGAGCACCATGGCCTTCTCCATTCTCACCAAGCACAGCGCCGTACGTTGTTTAGCGGGGGTGCGTGGTATCGCGTGGTATCATGCTCAGACCCATTTAGGTGAATATGAATGCTACTGTAATTGCCCATGATAAGCCATTTTAACCAGAAACCTTTTCTAAAATGGTACAGGTTAAATGAAAAATCTACTATCTTTAAGTGGGTATGGCTTGTTTTCATGCACTGGGACCTGACTAAGGCTACTACAATATGTCTCGTGTGGCACAGCAATCTGGCAGGTTGTACCGGTAGAGAACAGCCTGCTGGAGTTCTCCAGGTCCACCACCAGGGCCCTTTGGCCATGATGGGAACCAGTGGGTATCCGGCCACTCCCTGACATAAATGTCAGGATAGGGTCAGACAAAAACTGTTGCATTGATTTTTGTCCAGCTGAGTCCCAGCATTTATGCCAGGAAGCAACTGTATTCCAGCTGGATCCCGTTATAGTCTGTGGGATCTGGTGGCACGCGGCACTATCTGGCTAGCCCAGATCCAGAGAACTCTGGCAGGCCGTCCTCTGCTGGAACAGCGTTCCGGATTGCTGTGCTGCATGTGTGAACTACACTAATGTATCCTAATAGCAAATTCAATTGTCTCAATTTGAAAAGTTGAACATCACTTTCATTCAAAGACTAATACAGTATAGTATTTACTGCATTCCCTAGTAATGACTCTATGGAAGATTAACTAATACTGTCTAACAGCAGTACTGTGTAAGCTTAGACTAGACACCAGATTTATCATAGCGGCTGATGCTGGATGATAAATCAGACTGTCCAGTTTAAGTTTACGCCACCTACTAGTTGGCTTACTTGTACTCCAAAATATTGGTGCAATTCTTGGCACACAGAGGCTCAGAGGCAAATTGCACCAAAAATGGGCACATTTTCAGTAGTAACTCTGCCCCCACGGCATGGTGGCTCAGTGGTTAGCACTGGTGCCTTGCAACACTCGGGTTATAGGTTCAAATCTGACCAAGGACAACATCTGTATGTAGCTTGTATATTCTCCCTGTGTTTGTGTGGGTTTTCTCTGGGTACCCCAGTTTCTTCCCAAACTCCAACAACATTGTGATGGGGAAGTTTGATTCTGAGCCCCATTGGGGACAGTTGGATGCTAATGTCTGTAAAGTGCTGCAAAATATAGCAGTGCTATATAAATGCTTAAAATAAATAAATGGATCTAACATGATTTCAGTAGCCTGATATTGTTTTTTATTCCAGGACTTCAAGACTTGATTTCATTTGGACATGAATGATACTCTTGCTATTACAGTCTATGCTAGGTACAAAAATGGCAAAACCACTATGTAGATCAAAATAGAAAGTGCAGTGCTATTGTCCTATAATAACTGATTTCCAGATGCTTCACCAACCAGGAATTCAGCTCACAGTCGTTCAGAGTTCTTTACAATGTACTTGCCCTTTAAGAAAAATGTCCAGTGATCAATGTACAGTATATGATCAGATCTTGAAACGTACAGAAAGATAAAACAAAACATAAGTCAAAAACAATATAAAAGTCTTACCTGGAGCCCACTAGGGATGTTGTAGCAAGATGTCAAATAAGCAGACATGAAAGCTAGCAATGAGGAATGCACTAAAATTCTCAACAACAATCAAAAATTATAGAATTTAGTATGCAATGAGAGGGGAAATGCTTTGTAATATCAATAAATATAATATTCATTATTTGACTATTACATATGCAAGGGCATCAGCAGATTTGTTCCTATGACACCGGCTGACCTGTTGCATGTGTGCTTGGCATCTATGTTGGTCTCATACAAAGAAAAAAAGGGGGATTTCAGTCAGCACATCCCAGTGCGCAGGTGCACGTTGCTATGGCTGATTGCACAAAGAAAGGAAAATACATACAATGCAACGGCACACTGCTAACCAGATAAAGCACAAAATGCCATAGAGATATGAAGTATTCTGGAGCTAATGCTATGCTTGTTTGGTAAATTAGAGATTCTTGGCAAATATAGTTTGTACAAAATTATCTGGGCCCGTCCACCAAAACGTGCAGGTGATCTCTGTAGAACGGGAACCTAACACTATTTCCTACCTGTTATGTGCCAACCTTGGCTTCCGTATAATCAGGGGGTGTTTGGTTCCACATGCATGCTGGGTTCCTTCTGCCTTTTGCCATTTCTGGTGCTTCAAAGGCCTCCACTAATACAGGGATGCAGGTACCAAGCATGCATGCCGAGTCCACTCGGCTTTATAGTTACACTAATTAAAATCAGCCTATGGGGCAGACGGGGCTAGTCAGGAGTGCATGACCAAATGGAGTAGCCACACCTCCAGTACAAACTTACAAAGAAAAAAAAAGGGGGATTTCAGTCAGCACATCCCAGTGCGCAGGTGCACATTGCTATGGCTGATTGCACAAGGAAAGGAAAATACATACAATGCAACAGCACACTGCTAACCAGATAAAGCACAAAATGCTATAGAGATAGGAAGTATTCTGGAGCTAATGCTATGCTTGTTTGGTAAATTAGAGATTCTTGGCAAATATATTTTGTACAAAATTATCTGGGCTCGTCCACCAAATCGTGCAGGGGATCTCTGTAGAACGGGAACCTAACACTATTTCCTACCTGTTATGTGCCAATCTTGGCTTCCGTATAATCAGGGGGTGTTTGGTTCCACATGCATGCTGGGTCCCTTCTGCCTTTTGCCATTTCTGGTGCTTCAAAGGCCTCCACTAATACAGGGATGCAGGTACCAAGCATGCATGCCGAGTCCACTCGGCTTTATAGTTACACTAATTAAAATCAGCCTATGGGGCAGACAGGGCTAGTCAGGAGTGCATGACCAAATGGAGTAGCCACACCTCCAGTACAAACTTACAAAGAAAAAAAGGGGATTTCAGTCAGCACATCCCAGTGCGCAGGTGCACGTTGCTATGGGTGATTGCACAAGGAAAGGAAAATAAATACAATGCAACGGCACACTGCTAACCAGATAAAGCACAAAATGCCTTAGAGATATGAAGTATTCTGGAGCTAATGCTATGCTTGTTTGGTAAATTAGAGATTCTTGGCAAATTATCTGGGCCCGTCCAGCAAATCGTCCAGGTGATCTCTGTAGAACGGGAACCTAACACTATTTCCTACCTGTTATGTACCAACCTTGGCTTCCGTATAATCAGGGGGTGTTTGGTTCCACATGCATGCTGGGTCCCTTCTGCCTTTTGCCATTTCTGGTGCTTCAAAGGCCTCCACTAATACAGGGATGCAGGTACCAAGCATGCAGGTTTTATAGTTACACTAATTAAAATCAGCCTATGGGGCAGACGGGGCTAGTCAGGAGTGCATGACCAAATGGAGTAGCCATACCTCCAGTACAAGCTTACAAAGAAAAAAAGGGGATTTCAGTCAGCACATCCCATTGCACAGGTGCACATTGCTATGGCTGATTGCACAAGGAAAGGAAAATACATACAATGCAACGGCACACTGCTAACCAGATAAAGCACAAAATGCTATAGAGATTGGAAGTATTCTGGAGCTAATGCTATGCTTGTTTGGTAAAATAGAGATTCTTGGCAAATATATTTTGTACAAAATTATCTAGGCCCGTCCACCAAATCGTCCAGGTGATCTCTGTAGAACGGGAACCTAACACTATTTCCTACCTGTTATGTGCCAACCTTGGCTTCCGTATAATCAGGGGGTGTTTGGTTCCACATGCATGCTGGGTCCCTTCTGCCTTTTGCCATTTCTGGTGCTTCAAAGGCCTCCACTAATACAGGGATGCAGGTACCAAGCATGCATGCCGAGTCCACTCGGCTTTATAGTTACACTAATTAAAATCAGCCTATGGGGCAGACGGGGCTAGTCAGGAGTGCATGACCATATGGAGTAGCCACACCTCCAGTACAAACTTACAAAGAAAAAAAGGGGATTTCAGTCAGCACATCCCAGTGCGCAGGTGCACATTGCTATGGCTCATTGCGCAAGGAAAGGAAAATACATACAATGCAATGGCACACTGCTAACCAGATAAAGCCCAACATGCTATAGAGATAGGAAGTATTCTGGAGCTAATGCTATGCTTGTTTGGTAAATTAGAGATTCTTGGCAAATATATTTTGTGCAAAATTATCTAGGCCCGTCCACCAAATCATCCAGGTGATCTCTGTAGAACGTAAACCTAACACTATTTCCTACCTGTTATGTGCCAACCTTGGCTTCCATATAATCAGGGGGTGTTTGGTTCCACATGCATGCTGGGTCCCTTCTGCCTTTTGCCATTTCTGGTGCTTCAAAGGCTTCCACTAATACAGGGATGCAGGTTCCAAGCATGCATGCCGAGTCCATCCGGCTTTATAGTTACACTAATTAAAATCAGCCTATGGGGCAGACGGGCTAGTCAGGAGTGCATGACCAAATGGAGTAGCCACACCTCCAGTACAAACTTACAAAGAAAAAAAGGGGATTTCAGTCAGCACATCCCAGTGCGCAGGTGCACATTGCTATGGCTGATTGCACAAGGAAAGGAAAATACATACAATGCAACGGCACACTTCTAACCAGATAAAGCACAAAATGCTATAGAGATAGGAAGTATTCTGGAGCTAATGCTATGCTTGTTTGGTAAATTAGAGATTCTTGGCAAATATAGTTTGTACAAAATTATCTAGGCCCGTCCACCAAATCGTCCAGGTGATCTCTGTAGAACGGGAACGTAACACTATTTCCTACCTGTTATGTGCCATCCTTGGCTTCCGTATAATCAGGGGGTGTTTGGTTCCACATGCATCCTGGGTCCCTTCTGCCTTTTGCCATTTCTGGTGCTTCAAAGGCCTCCACTAATACAGGGATGCAGGTACCAAGCATGCATGCCGAGTCCACTCAGCTTTATAGTTACACTAATTATAATCAGCCTATGGGGCAGACAGGCTAGTCAGGAGTGCATGACCAAATGGAGTAGCCACACCTCCAGTACAAACTTACAAAGAAAAAAAAAGGGGATTTCAGTCAGCACATCCCAGTGCGCAGGTGCACCTTGCTATGGCTGATTGCACAAGGAAAGGAAAATACATACAATGCAACGACACACTGCTAACCAGATAAAGCACAAGATGCTATAGAGATAGGAAGTATTCTGGAGCTAATGCTATGTTTGTTTGGTAAATTAGAGATTCTTGGCAAATTATCTGGGCCCGTCCATCAAATCGTCCAGGTGATCTCTGTAGAACGGGAACCTAACACTATTTTCTACCTGTTATGTGCCAACCTTGGCTTCCGTATAATCAGGGGTGTTTGGTTCCACATGCTTGCTGGGTCCCTTCTGCCTTTTGCCATTTCTGGTGCTTCAAAGGCCTCCACTAATACAGGGATGCAGGTACCAGAAATGGCAAAAGGCAGAAGGGACCAACAGGTAGGAAATAGTGTTAGGTTCCCGTTCTGCAGAGATCACCTAGACGATTTGGTGGACGGGCCTAGATAATTTTGTACAAAATATATTTGCCAAGAATCTCTAATTTACCAAACAAGCATAGCATTAGCTCCAGAATACTTCATATCTCTATGGCATTTTGTGCT
Organism: Rhinella marina; assembly: GCA_900303285.1. Lineage (NCBI taxonomy): Eukaryota > Metazoa > Chordata > Amphibia > Anura > Bufonidae > Rhinella > Rhinella marina. The sequence continues at coordinate 38,756 of ONZH01002351.1, read as the reverse complement.
TTATCTGGTTAGCAGTGTGCCGTTGCATTGTATGTATTTTCCTTTCCTTATGTTGGTCTCATGTTCATATGTGTCCGCATTGCTGAGAAAAATTATATTTTAATATATGCAAATGAGCCTCTAGGAGCAACGGCGGCGTGGATGTTACACCTAGAGGCTCTGCTCTTTCTGCAACTGCACTTTGATTGACAGGGCCAGGTGTGATAACATTTTCAGTGGAGGGGGCGAAGCAGTTGCAGAGAGAGCAGAGCCTCTAGGTGTAACTGTAAGGCCCCGTTGCTCCTAGAGGCTAATTTGCGTATATTAAAACATCATTTTTCTCAGCAATGCGGACACATATGGACATGGGACCAACACAGATGCCTGCCAAACACACATGTAACAGGTCAGCCAGTGTCATAGGTACAAAACTGCTGATAGATGCCCTTTAAAGGGACTGTCTCTCTAGGACTATCTACTTTCTATAGAACGTTTGCTGATTTCCATAACTGTCATGGATTTCAATAAATGGGAACACAATCCATAACATGAATTGACATGGAAAACAATCCAGCATCCCAGCATGGGAAGCTGGATCTTCTTCCATTTCAGTTTGTGTTGCTAGCTTTTGGGTCCCCAAACAAATGCATGCAATAAGTGAATAGTCCCTATTTCACAATCCCTTTAAAAGATGGCAAAAATCATAACAAAGTAATAAAATTAATTTCACTGTAAATAATTATTATTAATTTATTTGGATTTCGCAATGTAGCACAATATGAATATAATGGACCGGCAGCTCTGGCCGCCCGGTGATCTCTGATTATGCAGTACAAGCGCAATTCTAGCATTTATAGCCTCAAGGCAATGCGCATTATACTGCTAAAGAGGTCTACAGGCAGGTACAATATGTGCTGTGATGATGGGAGTCTTTGATCTCCAATGATTTTCTATAGAATTAGGGGTCATGATCATGCTGTTAGTCTATAGCATAGGATACCAAGTAGATTGACGGTACAAACAGTACGAGGCAAATGGCAGCACAACCCCCGTGCTTTACGTACCTATAATCCCAGTTTATTAGTTATTTATGATTTTGGGGAGTAAAAGCTCTTCTCTAACACAATACCATGGTTGCAACTGCTATAACACAGCTTGAATATCCAAAACTGGGAAACTGGTGCAGTTTTCATTTTTTTCACGTTTACTAACTATTTAATTCAAATTTCCAGAGATTTGAGAAAAATCTTTCATATTCTATGTCTCAGGACATCAATGAAACTGTTACATTTGTTTGGAAAAAATCTCAAGTTTAACCTTCATTTTTTATACAGTTATATTTTGGGCAGATTACCTTATTGATTTGTACTGAAAATAAGGAGAAGTTGGCTACTTCCACCCTCACAGTTCCCGGCATTCCTTGTTTTCAACTTGTTAAAAATGACTATTAACTTTAAAGGAGTTGTCCAATAAAAAACAAAAACAAAAATATATATATATTTTACATTTATAAAACTTTTAAAAAGATTCGTACCTCATACGAATCTATTCGGCGAAGCTGCGTACGTTATTATGTAGTATTCTGCAAACATTCGCGCACTAATAACGAACGTACAGTTGTTACAGGTACACAACTTATGTGAACACGTACGTATGAGCGTACAAATTGGGTACGAAAATGACGGGCTTTGCTGGAGCGGAATGGTGGAGCAGGAGGAAAGCTCTGAGTCTAAACCCTGGCTACATATGGATACTGTATCAGCAGATGACAGCAGATCATCCGGCTGTGGTTGAGATGAGCGTGCCATCCACTCCACTACCTCATCCACTTTCTCCTCCACTACAATTTTGCGCCTTGGTGGGTTAGCCTGGTGGAACAGTGGCCAACTATTATGAATTCTACAAGTTGAAGCTCTGGCTACAGGTCATTTGGCAGTGCTGCCTTATGCCACCTTCTCCTTTTTTTGGAGCTCGAGGTCTGGCTGGAACCCTTTTGCTTTTCCATGCCAGACATTTTTCACTTGACTGTGGCCCTGCAGCTGGTCTTTGTCTCTCTCCCTGCTTGATTAGCTACTAGCCCTCATTGGCCCTGCACTTGCCCTGCAGTATCCCTGATATGTGTAATATGGATTCCCAGAACAATTACACCCCAATTTTAACAAAATGGTTCTCTGTCTCTCAGAACTTCACACACAGTGCTTCTGCTTGTCTCAGCAGTCGCAGCACAAGTGATGGTCACTGGCTTACCGAGCCTGAGCCAGTCAGAGCAAGCTCTTTCCACTAGATCAGGTGACCGCTTTCTTCCCGGGCTTTTTGCCGCACAAATAACGAACAGTAAAAGTTTGGTAATTAACTGAATTCGTAAGCATCAGCGTATAAAGTAACTTATACGTAACATTAGCCAGGGCCGGCGTCAGCACCCGGCATACCCGGGCAAGAGCCGGAGCCCACTATTCCTTAGAGGGCGCACTCATTTCCTCACTTCAAAATAGCTGCGGTTGTGGTCCCCCTGCCTTGACTACTGACACTGCGCTGCCTGTGCATGATGTCACTGCGCTAGATGTCCAGGTGGGTGGAGCGTCCCTGCATCAGTACAGCCTGTAAAGTACTGGTGTGGTGGGATCAGCAGTAAGTAATTTAGAAGATACAGATTACACACCGAGGACGGATCACAGCAGGGGTGGAGGCGGAGCTTATCAGCAGAAGAAGCCAGGAGTTGTATTATGATCAGATGACCAGTCACATGAGGTGGCGGGGCTTAACAGTGTGTGGCGCAGAGCTGGGCTGTGAGGGAAGCAATTGGTAAGTAACTGGTTTCAGACAGACTTGTAGCTCTCTACTTGCTGAGCCTTAGTTCTTTCTAGTACTGTCCTCTGGTAATCAATAATGACAGGCTGGCTGGTCATGTTGAGCCTTGTAGTTCTCTCAGAGAACTACAAGGCTCAGCATGTCCAGCCTGTCATTACTGATTACCAGAGGACAGTACTGGTGGATAGTATAGCAGAGAACTTCTCTGCTAAACTATCCACCAGTACTGTCCTCTGGTAATCAGTAATAACAGCCTGGACAAGGACATGCTAAACCTTGTAGTTCTCTGCTATACTATCCATCAGTACTGTCCTCTAGGGTTGGGCGATATACCAGTGTTAACGATATACTGCGGTATTAAACTGCGATATGGCGATATCATAGTTTCATAATTACCGCGGTATAATGACGTCATAGGAGTGGTAACACTTGAGCTGACCACTTCTAAAACATCCATGTACTGCGCACAACATCCACACAGTTCCCACAGCAGCCACCCTCTCTTTACTCCCTCACTTCACCAGGATCACCCACGGACCAGAGAACTGTGACTCATCAGCCAATCAATGGCCACCCTGAAGGCATGCAGACGACATAGACAAGCCAGGCCAACGTCAACAGCCAATGAGAGAAGAGAAAAGACAGCGGCATCCTCACAGGTCAGCTGCGAGCCAGCCCTGGCCTGGTCTGGGGAAGACACATGCAGGCTGTAAGCGCCCAAGGGGAGTACACAGGACATGAGTAGAATTAGTATAAGCCCCATACAGGAGCAACAAGGAGACATTACTGCATACTGTATGGTGACAGCAAGGAAACTTTATAATGTATGCGGTCCACATGGAGACATTCGCTTCACAGCGGAAAATTTCCAAGATTAGTATCGAATCTACGAAGCGGCAAATAGATTCGCTCTTCTCTACTGAACACCAACGTTACTCCGGACCTGGTTTGAAAAATGTAGAACATTTGGCCCAACCGGCCAAAAATCGGGATGAACTGCCCGGATCTGAGTACCAACGTTAGGCAGGACCTGCATGGCTAAAGTCCCTGTAGTCTAGCCCAGGCCTCCAGTGAGCACCTTGGTGGCCCTAGTCCACCATTCCAACATTTGCTGTTTCTGGAACTTTCACACTTTTTGTTTTCCGGTATTGAGATCCTGCAAACTGAGGTTTTGTGTCCAGTCATAAAAACGGAAAAAAACATATCCGGCACTGAAAACAATGTAAGTCAATGGTGATGGATCAGTTTTTCTAGGAGCTTAAAAAAAGGATCTGTCACCCATTGACTTTCAATGTATTTAGTGACGGATCCGCTTTCTCCATTTTGATTTCACACAACCGCATCCTAATGGAACAGTTGCATCCTGATGTGCAAAATCAAAACAGATCCTCTGCTGGATCTCAATACCGTAATTAACATCGCAATTGTGAAAGAGACTGATATGTACTATATGGTATCTGATTTTAAAAGTGTTGTCTCACTTCAGCAAATGGCATTTATCATGTAGAGAAAGTTAATACAAGGCATTTACTAATGTATTGTGATTGTCCATATTGCCTCCTTTGCTGGCTGGATTCATTTTTCCATCAGATTATACACTGTGGTTTCAAGAGCTTATGACCAGAGAAGAGCAAAATGTAAGTTTTCAAAAATTCAATTCGGACAGTTTGCCGTATTTTAAAAAAAAAATGTGCTTCTTTCCGAATTAATTTGTCATGAAGTGTGTTAAATCAGCTATATCCAGGCCTGCACTGAGAATGTATCTCAGTGTATGTCACTGTGTATTGAAGCAACATGCATACCTAGTCCTTTCTGGTAGTGAGACAGTTACTATGCGTCAGTATGACAGGCAGGTCACATACAGTATATGGATGAGTGCATCAGAGTGACTTGGCTTAACTTATTTAGTCTGTTATGGGTACAAAACAAAGAACAGGTACAGATCTTTTCATGATACCTTATCTGTGAGTAGGATTGGCTCCTGATTTTGGCACGCCATACAGTAACTGGAATTAACTGACCAAATAACTGAAGTGTGAACTCAGCCTGACAGGTCAATGTTTGTGTCAGGTGTAATGTACTTAACCGTGCAGTGACCCAAGATTCTACTATAGAGTGAAAGAACGCAGCAGTAAGTTTATATTGATCTCACTGTTTATTTTTCCCTTCTTTTGATCCAGCAGAATAACAACCCTCCAACAAGGGGATCATATATTTTTAATATACGTCTTCACACGGTCAGTATTTGGTCAGTAAATAATCAGTATTGGCAAGGTAAAAACAGGAGTGGGTCCAAAACAAAGATGATACATGAGGGAAATATTTGCATTTCTTCTATGTTTTGGACCCACTCCCGCTTTTGGCTTCCAAATCATGATCAAATCCTGATGCAAAATACTTACCATGTAACAGAGGCCTTATAGATACTCCAAAGCCAGTATCTGCCAAAAATTGACATTAGCGTCCCCAGAACAGACTAGTGAGGGTGGCAACTGCATGAGGACTCAACACAGTGGACAAGTCACAGAGTGGTGAGGGTGGCAACAGCATGAAGAGTCAACAAAGTGGCCCAGTCACAGAGTTGGGAAGTGGGGGCAACAGCAGCGGCATAACATAGTAAGAGCACAAGATGGTAGCAGTAGGAGAAGATTGCAGCAGAGGCAGCAGGTGTGTGGCATCAGGCAAGTGGCAGCATCAGGATTGTGGCGGAAGCACGTGGCCAGAAGTAATGGGCCATTTTTCACAATGCTCTTGTGTGGCAGCACACTGCAGTCAGAACATTACTGCCAGCATGATCTAGTCTGATGTGCCAGGCACCGGTGTGTGGAAATCCTGGCTGATCCACGCCTAATTCATCTTTATAAAGGTTAATCTCTCAATATTGTGTAGAAAGGCGAGTTCCCTTTGGTTAACTATGTTAACTAAACACCCACTCTGATGCCACACTACTGACCGGGCAGGAAAGCTTGTCCAGGGCAAACTCGGCCAGTTGTGGCCACAATTCAAGATTTGCTGCCCAGTAGTCCCAGGGGATCTTGGATGTGAGATGACAGGGTGCAGTCCAAGTATGCCACCACCAGCTGTTTCAGGTTCTGCTCCATGTCTCTATAGTAGTTTAGTTTATCATCCCTCTCAGCAGATGTAAAAAAGGCACCCATTTTGACACAGTAGTAAGGGTCTAACATTGTGGAAAGCCAACAGTCATCCTTCTGCCTAATGGCTGTCACTATACAAGCAACTCAGCATACATCTGTCCATTTGTGCAAGGGACTTGAAGGAACTCCCTGCCTCTATCTCCACTGCATACTGCCACGGTCTGTTGGGGTCATCTGCCTGGTCTTCTGTATGCATTTCCTGAGCGTTAATGTCCTCCTCCTCCACCAGTTCAGCCCCCACAGGACTCAGGTGGCAATGACATGTAGGTACCACGTCTTCTGTCCCCTGGCCAGACAGATTTATGAGCATCTGCTTCTGGACGTGAAGGAGTGGAATGACATCATTCATCTCGTAGTCCTGGCGACTGACAAATATAGTGGCCTTCTCAAAGGAGCTGAGCTAACGGCAGGTGTCATCCATAAGCTGCCACTGTCTGATGTCGAAGTTAAACAGGGGAGTACCCCTATCCACCTGCATCATCAAGAAATCGCTCACGGTCTTCCTCTGCTCATATAGTTGGTCCAACATGCGGAGGGTGGAGGTTCCAACGCTTGGAAACTGTGTATATGGGCGATCTTGGGGAACACAATTCTGCCTTTGCGGGTCAAGGAGGATGTGTTTTGCAGGGTAAGAGTGGCTAAAGTGCATGCATAGTTTCCTGGCCATTCTCAATATGTCATTCAGTTGGGTGGAAGACTTTAGGAACTGGTATACAACCAGATTAAAGATGTGTGTCATGCAGGGTGCATGGGTCAGCCGTCCTTGATACAGTGCTGACAGAATGTTCTTCCCATTATTGGTGACCATGGTTCCTATCTTCAGTTGGCAAAGAGACAGCTAGCATTCAATTTCTTGGTTAATGATGCTGAGTAGTTCCTCCCAGGTGTGATTCAGTTCACCAAGGCTGGCCAGGTTAAGAACAGCTTGACACCGCCATGCTCTGTATAGGTGGTATGCTGGAGGACCGCTCCGAACTGCTAGAGAAGGGGTGCAGGCCACTTTGAGATGCAGTGGTTTCTGCATCAGGCTGTACCTCTACATTAGTGCCACGGTTTTCCCAGGCCACTTTATGGTGATACTCCATGCGTTGACACAGGACTGAGCTGTCAACATTGGCACTCTGGCAACACTTCACCTTCTGTCCACAGATTCTACATGCAGCCACACTGACGTCCTTCAGTCACCAGATGAAAAATTCCCCCACCACTGCATGCTGACTGCGTACTTTTACCTCTATGAAGTTGTGCACCGGTAGTTGTTTCCAGACAGGTAGGCTCCTAAGTAGCATACGTCTACTCTGAGCACGTTTGCCTCCAGATCTTACACTACTGCTACCCTACTAACTCACAGCCACGGTGGCAACCTGCTGGCTCAGCCATATGCTAGCACCCTATCGCTGTCTCATTGCAAGCTGACACCCTCACCCCCTGATGATGACACCTGCTCCCACGTGATTCTAATCATATCTTCTTGCATGGCTGTAGGAGGAAGCAGCAGACCTCTCCTCTAAATCTGAGCCGGGCAGTAGCTGCTGACTGTCCTCAATAAGCTCATCCTCGCTGAAATGCGGAGCAGAGTCGGCAGCATACAATACTTCCCGAGCAGAAAAAGAAAGAGGTAGTTGCAGGACAGGTCAGGGCACAGAGCTTGTTCCTGGGCCATGCCAACTAAGCGTGGTGTCAGAGGAACCCACTGACTCCTGGATGTGGGTGTCTTATGACAGTTGAGATGATGTCGAAGACTGAGTCAACCATTCAAGGACAGCTGGATAGCTGGTCAACACATGACCGCTGGATGACAGTGGCAGCTGTGGCCTGTTGCTGCGGCTGCTGCTACCACCACCTTCTTCTGCTGCTACTTCTGCCAGCTACCACTGAGTTTCCTCAGAGGGCCCCGGCATCTGTCTGTTGGACATACTGTACTGTAACAGTAACTGTATATGTAAAATAAGTTATTCAATGTCAATTTGGACAGTAGTATTAAACAGCTTATTCACCCCAATTTGAGAATCAAGGCCTAATGGAATTAGTTAAATCAATAAAACAAGGTTGACACTCCAATAAACAGTTAAATTACACTACTTATTTACCCCAATTTGAGAATCAAGGCGTAATAGAGCTGCTTATCAAAATTTAATAGAGATTAGCAAATTGCTCATAATTAGATTTTTTAAAAATTCAAGTCAAATACGATTACCGTAGTTTAGAATCAATTTGCTCTTCTCCACCATAAAAATAGATTGCTCCTGGTTCTACAGGTTCTGGATTCATCCCAAATTTCTCAAAAAGTTCAGATTCACATGAACTCTGCATACTAGAGGCTCTCCAAAATGGGAGAGAGTACCGATTAAAGTACCCCTTTCTCTCTCTATCTTTTCCTCTCTTTTTCTCTGTCACTCTCATTCATATCAATTCATGCCCAAACCAAATTTTTCAAAAAATTTGGCAAACCTTAAATGAATCTTCAAAGGTTCTCTCATCTCTACTTCAGATGCTATAATTATTTTTATAATTTACGATAATAAAAAGTGGCGTTCACTGAACTGCATTCATGCACTAAACATGTCACTAACAAAAACCACACGACTCATTATTTGTGAATATTTAAGCAGGTTTTATTTTATTTTAGCTGATACATAAAACAGTAAATAAATTTTGGAGGCTCATCGTTTATCAACTCTTCTATGGAACTGCACAGAAGATCAGAACTTAAAGGTGAAAACTGGAAACCGGCAACCTAAGGGGAAAAAAATGAGGAAACAAGAATTAGGTCATTTTCAAGAAATTTGTAAGGCAATCTATTAAACATTATTAAAAATTAACCATTATGTACCCAATTTTGACGATACTAGGATGAGTATTAAAATTTTTGTGATTTGCTTAGGTTGAATCATTCACAATGGTGGCACTATTTTACAGATCAGTAGACAGAGAAGAAAGCATCTGACACCAAAAATGGATCATTTTTGGAAAGTTTGTTAATTAAGAAAAAAATTGACAGCGCAGTGTATTTTATTACAATCTATTTACTGATTTGTCACCATCACTTTGCCATTACTAATGCTGTCTTGGCATTAAAGAGTTTGAAAGATGTTGTATACAGTCCTAGGAGATCTCATACACGACTGTTCAGAGCAATGGCGTACCTTCAATTCAGGTTAAATTTATTTGGACCCAAATCTACCAATTTGTAAGACGAAATTTAAGAAATTTGCTCACTACCATATTTAAACTGTGACTCAAAACATTTCCTATTGGAAAATGCAACGTGTGATGAGAACTGTGAAGCGTGCAAGGATTGCAGCTGCCATTTTGCACTGGAGCTTTTGAGGGGCTACTTCATATGAGTAGCGTCAGCACCTGAAAACTCTGTGTGAACTGGCCCTAAATGACACATAATAGACACTGTTGTAGATTTCACCTCAGATCCCATGAGCTTCAAGTTAACCCTTTTGTCAGGGCTGTAGCTATGGGGGCCCAGGAGCCTGAGGGGGAACAAAGACCCCTGTGCCATATAAGAAGATATCTGTATTATAGAAAGTACATGCTGGGAGGGCTCTGTTATAGATTTTGCACTGTGGCCCAGAATATTCAAGTTACACTTCTGGCTGGAGTGAAGGGTAAGGTCAAGAATTTGGCATGAGGGGGAGGTATCATTGCAATTTTTGCCTCAGACAGCATGAAGGCTATGTGATTTCCTGGCCACAAAGCACTGAGGGAAGGGGCGCTGCAAATCCCGCGCCAGCGCCATGTGTCCTTCATTCGGCGCAGGCACAGTGAGTGCAGCTGGCTCCCGGCTTCCTCACTGCCCCTGCGCCGCCTTCTCTTCCGGGTGTAGTGTGACGTCATCGGCGCAGTGAGGAAGCCGGGAGCCAGCTGCACTAACTGCGCCTGCGCCGAATGAAGGACACATGGCGCAGGCGCAGGATTTGCAGCGCTGACAGGGCCAGCAGCAGATAGAGGGAGCTGCCTGGCCCTGTCAATCATCAGCGATGACGCGTTCCTGGACGTGGGGAAAATGGCGCCACTAGGTGCAGGGTTACCGCCCCCTGCACCTAGTAAGGTTAATTTGCATATTACAAAAGTTTCTTTTTAACAAAAACGGGGGCACAGATCTTGAAAATATTACCATATTAGACCTCAGGTGACATTTGCACATTGCAAATGTCATCCGGTTTAATATGGTGAAACCTGATGACAGAGACCCTTTAAATCAAGACTTTTTCCAAAGTCACTTGAAGACAACATGCAGCCATTTTTGGCCTCAATATAATTTTTGCATTAACACAGCTGTCTTTTTGCAGGGCAAATTATAATTTCTATAATTGACATTTTGGACTACGTATAGAATACTGTTTTAACTTTATTCATTTGTGTGCTGCAAGCAAGAAAATTATATCCACCATTTTTTCCTTTTTTTTTACCCCATTCACAACTTACTTAATTGTTTATGTTATTGCAGATCTGAGGTCAATATTTTATTCGATACAAATTGAACTTTTATATTTATTATTAGCATTTTTACATTTTTACAGTCGTATAGGGACATAAAATTTTCACTTTAATTTTTATGAGCAATAGATGCCAGCAAATTTTTACTTGTCCTTGTTAATATTCACATGCACCTATAAAGACATACTACAAGTAGGCCCTAATAAGCATTAACAAGAGACAGCCATGGGAACCTTGTCCCATTTTGTCTCCATGTTGATGAATGTCTCAGCTGTGTGTGGTAGCTGTGCTCATGCCGCTGATCTCATAGGTATGCTGTCAGAGCCCGTGAAACCATCATGCCAAAAAATGCATAAACATTGTCATTTTTGTGATGGCCGGGGAAAGGGTTAATGTTGTTATTATCATAATTGTCATATTATTATTATTATTATTATTATTTAATAATAATATTTTTATTGCACTAGTATTATTATTATTGTTGTTGTTGTTATTATTATTACTACCATGTATTATTATTATTTTACTTGTGCTAGTATTATTATTATTTATTGTTTTGGCTTTTTTTTTTACAGTATATTTAAACAGTTCTTTATTAAGTTTTCATGTTTTTATTTTGGAAACATGTCAAACGGGTGGAAAAAAATAGGAAAAAAAAGGTGCTCATGCTCCCAATGAAAATCAATAATATATATGAATTTACCACAAATAGGCAAATAATATTTACATAAACAGCACTTAAAATACAATAGAAACACAGAATTTTTAAGCTTCTACACAAAGCTGGCTACAGTCAGAAGAACCCATCTTTCAAGGCAGACCTTCTGCTTTTATCTATATTTTAAACCCCACACAAGGTATACAAGGCGAATGGTGCTGTTATCGTCTCAGGGACTTAAATAATATATGAAGAACAGAAGTTGCTTAGAAAAAAAAAGGACATAGAGAAATCGTAGAAAAAATGATGTGCAGTGAAAAAAAAACCCTTCATTTTAGTAACTACACGGCACCGGCTCACAGAGGTTTTATGGGGGTAGCAATGATTGGAGTCTATTGATGGAACCATTATTTTGACATGTGATTAGTGAGATAAACTCTAGATATGTTTTGTATGTTTGTTGGTGGGATGGAGATTGGTTTACTTATGTCCTACTGTATCTGTAAATCTGGATATGGAATACATAGACGTGAAAGAGGTTTTCTGGGCTCCACATATTAATAATGTATCCTCAGGGTCGGTCATCAGTATCATATTGGTGGGGGTCTGAAACCAGTCCCCCACACAGATCAACTGTTACGTGCAGCTTCCGAACTAGTATATGAACTAGTAGCTCCTCTCAAGGTGTTAGTTCTAGTGCTGGGGGCTTCATGGAACTACCGATCAATGGAGGGTAGGTCATCAATATGTGGGGTCCAGTAATCCCCTTTAATAGATTAAAGATATACATAAATATCTAATCTTGACCACAATTCTCAGTTCAATGCTACCCCTTTAAAAGGCACCCTTGTCTCAGATCTTATCATGCTTTCTATATCTTAAGGTCCTTTTACACGGAAAGATAAATCGTATTAGCGATCGTAGATGAACGATCGAACGATGCAATGTAAATACCGTTTACACTGAAAGAGAAGTCGTTCACAATCTTCGTACTTTCGGTCGTTTTATAATCGTTATTACGATCGTTCCTTGCTCCTTGCCATAAGCATTACCATTACCATCTGCCAACGACTAAACGATTTTCGTTTAAACTGGAAGATTTTTCGAACGATGAACGATTAATTTATTGGCGGGACAAAAGATGCGATCAACGAGAAGCGAACGAAATCTCGTTCGTCGTTAAATCGTTACCCGTGTTTATACGCAACAATAATCGTGCAAATCCGAACGTTTGAACGATTATTTGAACGATAATCGGCTTGTGTAAAAGGGCCTTAAAACACCACTGAATCATGGAAATACAGATAGATGGGTAGGTATAATAGAATAGTATTTCATGTATGGATGCAGGTTAAAAGAATATCTCGAACAAAAGAACCAATCAGAACCAATCACATTTCTCCTAACCCAGATAGGCATTAAAAATTTACTGTACAGGGTGAGGTCAAAGTCTGGACACACCCTTTAAACTGGAAGATTGACTTCCAATATGTGCCAAGATTGATATATCACATGACCACCTTCTCATTGAGAAAAAGTAAGCTGAATTCAATATGGCTGTTTTCAAAATGGCAGCCGAAACCTTTTCCTTCACCAAATAATGCAGCCCCCCATTAATACTTTCACACATTTGAAGTCAATTTTCTGCAAATTACACCAGTTAAGAGGTTGTGTCCAGACATTTGCCTTGCCCTGTTTATAAATTATAATTTAAAGGCATGATAAGAAAAAAAGTCCTTATATTTTTCAAAAACAGTACCCCTCTGGACTGTTTGGTATAGCAACTCAGCCCCCTTCAGAAAGAAAAATGCAGAAAACTTCTTAATCACAGACATTGGTTCTCCTGGATTATAAAATTGGTATCCTAAGCCTAGGCCGAGAATGTTTAACCAGTGCGAATGAGCAATGATATCCTTTGAGTAAATGACAGTGTATTGTTTCCATCAAAAATCATTACATTCAAGGCCACCTTTAGACTGATATTAGATTTTTACATCTCATTTTAATCATCTATTTTGACGTTGGCAAGTTGCTTGCCATAATGTGCTGGCACAGGCATAAATAAACTAAGATGTAAATCTCAATCTCAGTGGTACAGAATATGTGATGAGCATGAAGACTGAACATCTGGAGCAAGTATGAAAAGAAAAACGGCACAGTTTAAGAGATAATGGCAACCTTTTAAATGGTTGTCACATCCTAAATATACATTATAGCATATCTCCTATGTTGTCAGCAGATCACTAATTCATAAGAAGTATCTAGTACCAGGTAATTAAAAAGTGTCAAAAGGACTTTAAAGTGCCTGTCAAAAACAGGGCCACTCTTGGTCATGGGTTGTGCCAGGCATTGTAACTTAGCTCTGTTTACTTGAAAAGGCATAAACTAGAATGTCTGATACAGGCAATAGACAGGAGTGGTGCTGTTTCTGGAGAAAAGGGAAGATTATTTTTATTTTTATATAATCTAGTAAAGTTAAACTTTATGGCTCATCATTGCAAAGTATTTAGGACTCAATTTTCTAATGACTGGAAATGGAAGAGATGACATGTATGACCAGTCCACTACTGAAATTAATTCTTAACCAATGAAATCAATAGGACACCATTGACCAGTCCCAAATCTGGTCGAGTTGTTTCCTAAATGCTGTGATCTCATTGATTAGGCCATTTTTATGGGTCCAAACTACAGGACTATATATGCGTGGTGATTAGGTTGAACCTACATCAAATTTCGAAATAAAAACAGGTTGCAACATTGTATAGACTGATTATACATGGAAATCTCTGAGTAGGGGTGTAACTACCATAGCGGCAGACCATACAACTGCTAGGGAGCCCAAGGCAAGAGGGGGCCCAGTCTTAGTTGGGATCATCTCCTCTTGTACTGGGGGTGAAAACTTGGTCAGGACTCCACCCTCTAAAGGAACAAATTGTAGCAAATGAGGCAGTGGAAAAATGGCCCAAGAGTCATTGAAAAGGATTTAGGCAGAAACCCTTCTGTCCTGTCTGGTTTGATCCTTGCTATGGGGCCCTTCTCTATGTACACCACTGTCTCTGACATACCTCAAAACACACTCTTGGGAAAGTTGATGCACTGTTCTATGACTAGTGTAGCCCTGAATTTAAATGAACAAATGTCTGGTTGTGCCATAGTAAGGGACTACACATGAGCTGAGATATGGCTAGGGATCCTATTACAACCTCTGGATTTGCAAATGGCTCTCCTCCTAAGAAGGATAAAACTTGAAAAAGGAGTCTTCTAACTCTGAAGGACATTGTCACCTTGGCATCAAATAAAAGACATTTTGTGTATCTTGTTGTGGTCGTGGTATTGCATAAATATGTATCTGAACAACGCAGGCTACCTTTTGCCTGCGGTTCCTTTTTTCATCTACGGTATATATACTCCGCCGGAGGGTCGGCTCCCCCTCAACGTGAGGATTTGACAACAGCACCAACTAATGACATCCACATGTCCTCACTAGTGTCGTGCCTATGGTTGCACAGCACAAAAAGGTGAACATAATCATCTAATTGTTACTCCTACTGGTTTATACATATCACCCTATAAGCGCCTTCCCCTTTTTGCCATAATTTGTTTCTTCTATCTCTCTGTCTGACTTGTGCCCATTACCCTGGTCTGTTCAGCTACCTATGTTCCTATTCTGGTTGTTGTCTGGATCCTAACCCTGTGCCACCTGCTCTGGTCCTGGAATTTTCTGGGATTTTCCTGACCTTAGTCTAGTTCTGACTGTGTATTGTCTGATCCATTGGTGCTTTGCACCGGTCAATGCCTCTGACCCCAGTGAGACAGCTGCCAACTACACCAGGACCTTTTCAAGAGACAGTGACCTGGTGGCTCCCCTGTAGCTTAGACTAGATCCCTGTACTGAAAACCAGGACAGCACCCTTAGCAATAACACAAAGTCAAACTGGTTAGGTGGCATAATAATAACCCCATTTTCTAATTAATGTTCTAATTAAATAATTCAATGTAATTTATGTTATTCTAGCACATGAATTACAGGACCTCTTTAAGCAGTGTAACAATAATGTTGGGAATTATCATAAAAATTAACAATGTTTTTAACACATTTTGTCTCATTCATTGAAATATAGTTATAAAACTGACAAATTACATGTTCTGTTTATGTATAATCTGCATATATACATGACTTGGGCTGAGCATCTCTTAGCTAGGATAAATTAGCGCCCTGCCGAGTTTTCATATGTAAATGATGGGCTTTCATTATTTCTTTTGCATTTTCCTTCTGAATATGTAAATATCTTTAACTGGAAATGTTTTTCATGCCTTGTACTCTTAAACAGCAGGGGGCTCTCAGCTTGGCTACAAACTACGAAGACGACTTGTCGAGGATCCCACAAAGTTACCTTTGATCACAGGGTCGTTTGTCAATCTCATGTTTGATGTAATTAAATATGCAGGCATCTAAAAAAAAAAAGTGTTTTAAACAAGTCATTTCTGCTTAACTTGTGTATGTATGAATGTGTATGTATTAATCATAATTTTCTACATTTTTAGATTTATTCTCACTTTTTTTACTTTGCTTTAAACATGTCATATTTCATCTTTTTGTGTAGCATTTTTTCATTTTTATTAACCACAGGAGTAAATATAATAAATTATATGACTTTTTTGTTTAACTTTTTAAAGTTATTTTATTACTTTTAATATTTTATTGTTTGGTTTTTATTTTTATATTTTATTTTATCATTTTGCTTTTACCTTTCTAAGTTTACTTTTATATATATATATATATATATATTTTTTTTTTTTAAAAGAAGCCTTGACAGTTTATTTTATTGGTACAGTTTTTCTTTTTACACAGCTTGATGTTCGTTTGATGTTAACTGTTGTAAACCAAAATGATCATGGTGAGCTCAAGGCTTTTTTAGACATCCTGGTGGGCAGCACCATATTAAGCTGTATGTTTGTTTCCACTTATTGACCTCCTTTTGTGGTCACTTCTCAAGAAAGTTTCTTGTTGCTTTGGATTATATGGCTTATAAGTCAAAGTCAACCCATCAGTCCTCTACTCCAGCTGACCACGCTTGGTGGAAGACATACTTTTTCTGAGCAATGACCTTACATGTTACCCATGCCAATAAATAGGTGACCATGTAAAATGCCTGAGTGGGCTGAGACTACCAGAACAGGTGCCTCTCCTTGTTGGAGAGTGGGGTCTTGAGAGGTAGAACCCCACTCTAGAACACCCATATGCATTTTCTTCAGATGAGAATCCACAAAATCCATCAACTTGCACTCAAACAATAGAGGCAATGCTATCAAGTATGTATATGGTATATACGGTATGGATATGGCGGTATGATATAGCCTCAGCATTTCCTTTATTACCTGAGTATAAATCCAGGTTTGGCCAAAGTAGGAGTGGATAAAATGCAGGAGTAGGGTGTTGTAACTGTATTGGAGTGACCAGCTCTATAAAAGTTTCCAATTTTAGTTGAGACCTCTCAAGATTCCTCAGGATCATTTTCAAGGAGAAATCAAAGGCACCCATACACATTAGTCTAAATATAAAAATGGCCAGTTTCAACCAAAACCATCGTTCATCTGGTTAAATTTAAGAATGAATAACTGTTATAGCCGACCTATGACAGACCATCTATATCTGAAAAAAAGTTGGCCATGTTTGAAAATTTCGACAGATAGTTGGACAAAAG
This sequence comes from Rhinella marina, assembly GCA_900303285.1. Taxonomy (NCBI): domain Eukaryota; kingdom Metazoa; phylum Chordata; class Amphibia; order Anura; family Bufonidae; genus Rhinella; species Rhinella marina. The sequence goes on along the minus strand of ONZH01002351.1, from coordinate 21,999 downwards.
ACCTCTCTTTGAGAAAACATTCTCAGAAAGATCTTTCATCCCTTGCCCGATTTCATTGACCAACTCTAACATCCAATATGGACTAAAATGTGTATGGTCGTGTCTGTGAAAAAAAATTTCACCAGATGATTGTTTAATGTTCAGCCACCAACCAACTTCTATCTATCTTCTATGTGTATGCCCACATTTAGTGCAAAGGACAACTGTGTATAAGAAATTGGGGGAAAAGGTGTGAATTGAGAAACTGTGAGCATATGTCACTGTGTGCTTTTTTTCCAAAGCTATCTTCTATGCTAACATCTTTAACAGCTTGGCTGTCAGTATGTATTTTTTGTCAGTTTGAAGTCAAGCTACTGCAGCTTAGCTGTAATGCACCTACATACGTTTTTTTCCCTTGGCTTCTACCAGGTTTTGCTGTGGGCCCCCCTGGCTTATGAGTTCAGCCCCTGGCTACACAGATATCTTCACTTAAAAGTAGCATCTTTAAATATTCTTTATTCTAGAGAGATTATCTGAAATGTACTTTTCTTAATCTTGTTGTTTTTCTTCGTTCAGTGCACTTCCCAACTGTTTTAAAGGGTACCTTGGCCACTGCAAGACACGTGAAGCCACAGCTTTCTTCCTTAGAAATTGCAATTGATCACTAGGCGTTTCAGTTGTAAGGCTCAGTTCACATCTACGTTGGAGGCTCCCTTAGAAACCGCAGTCACAGATTTAATCAAAAATAGAGGAGAGAAAAGTCCTGCATGCAGGACTTTTTTTTCCGCTAATAAAAAAAATTCTCCTGAACGGAAACTGAATGTATTCCATTGTAGCCAGGATATGCCAAATCCGGCACTTTCGTTATTTCTGTTCTTCTGTTCCTATAAGGGGACGTTCAGATGGCCATGGTATTGAGGATCCGCAAAAATGCGGATCCACAATACCACTGCCGACTGGTGTGTGTTACGCAATTTGCCCTTTAAAAAATGCACAAGACCGTATGTATTTTGTGGTCCGCAAAACATGGATTCCCCCCCAAAAAAACACGGATGACATCTGTGTTACATCCATTGTAACAACACCTGTCCTTGTCCGCAAACGGAAATGAATAAGTTTTTTTGCAGAACTGACTTGCGGACATATGGATACCGAAGTCACACATGGAGTCATTTCGGGTTTTTTTTGCGGCCCCATTGAAAAAACCCCCAGAATGGACACGGACAAAAAATACGTTCATGTGCATGAGCCCTTAGACTGGTGATCAGCAGCACATCCTCAGAGAACAAAAATATAGGAAAATCCACACAAATCTATATAAATAGTAAATGATATTTATTCTAAAACAGCATAATGTTAAAAACAATGCATAAAAAATTAAGTGATCATAGGAAATAAGGGAGCTGAGGAGGCTACTCAGAAAAGAGACTACATCCATAAAGTGCCAAACAGCATCAAACAAACATTTAGATAGAAGAAAAGGTAATACCCTCACAGGCAAAAATAAATAAGTAAAAACATGTGTTTCGTTTGCACTTCTTCAGGGGAGGACTCCACCCACCGGTGAAAAACCACAAGTGGAACGCGTGTTGGGACTAGGAGCTTTTGTGTGGTCTGTATCATATACATGTGCTTGCTTTTTACTTATTTATTGTATCTGTGAGGGTATTTCTTTTTCTTATATCTAATTATTTCTTTAGGGCTGTTGGTCACTTGCCACTTTATGTATGTAGTCTCTTTTCTCAGTAGTCACCTCAGCTCCCTTATTTTCTATGACTACTCTATTTTTACATATTGCTTACAATATAATGTTATTATTTACTATTAATATACATTTGAGTGGTGGATTTTCCCATGTTTTGGTCGGTGTTGATAATGTGATCTATTTATCTGAACCCTTTCTCTTGTCTAATAGACCCCCTTTTTTGCATAGTGTAGACCTGTCCTTTAAAATGTAGTAGGATAAAAGTTGCCATAAACATTAGATAGAAGTAGGTTGATGCATTTTGGAAAAAAGTGGTTTCCTTCTTCCCTGATCTCTGGATCTGGCATTACCGGAAGCTGCCTAAATGCCCCTTGGCCCCATTAAAGGGGTTGTCCGAGTTATTTTTTTGTTCTTTATATGTTTCTAACTTGTCAGGTATAACAACATTCCCATATACTTTGTGTTTCCAAAGCTGCTGGTTTCTCAGAGTTGACTGAGGGTCACATGACCTGTGATGTCACCTTATCTCTCTGCTCTGTGATGTTTCGTTCACAAGCCTCAGTTCAGATAAGAGTCTGTACACAAGACGTCACTGGCCACGCCCCCTTTCTTTGCCGGGCTCCTGCTATCTGCTTTTTTCCTGGTTTCCTTCAGATAAAACATTAACCCCTTCAGCCAGAACACACTGAGGGCTCAAGGCTTTAGAACAAACAGTAGCTGCAGCAGTGAGAGGAGACAAATGCTGGGCAGGGAGCTATAGAGGAATTGTATTGTACAAGAACAGGTAGGGAGAATTTCCTGTGTGTATCAGCAGTGTCATTGTACAGCTGGGACTTGTAGTCCTACACATACAACATGCTGCTGAGTATTCCAGCAGGCAGACATGTCACTCAGCACTTGTATTCATTCCCTTTGCAGAGAGGGGGGGAGAAGGGGGAGGGGCTGAGATTGTTGTTATTGCATGTAAACAAAGGCCAGAAGAAAACCAGGGAAATTAGGAAATATGGATTTTTTTTGCCTAAAACTTGCTTAACTTAGTTATATATTGCTGCCCATCAGATTTGAAGTGCTATATATTTTTTTTCATAACTCGGACAACCCCTTTAACTATAATGGGGACCGATGGAGATACGGCCGCAACCTGCCAAATATGCAGAGAATGGGCTGGACTAAAACTGCTGCATGCAACACTATTTGTCTGGCCGACTCTCTGCATATTTGCCAGGTTGCAGTCAGATCTCCTCCGGTCCCCATTATAGTTAATGGGGCCAGCAGGCATTTAGGCAGCTTCCAGCAATGTCAGATCCAGAGATCTCCAGCAGGCTGTTCTTACAGGGAGCTCTCAAGCATCAGTGTGAAACTGGTCTAACCCCTTTAAATCAAATAAAAAGTGAACAAAAGAAAAGTTTCTATTATTCCACTCATGATAAATAGCTGCTTGATAAAATAGACTCAGTAAGCTGTGAAGCCGTTGTCTTCATTGAAAGCATTTGATTTGTCATGCAAATTAGAAGCAGCAAATTAAGCAGCATGCTCTCCATTCATTGTTCACTGCGGCTTGGAGACACCACACAGAACACTTGCTGGTCTTACATGATCAAACTGTTTCTTCATTCTGCTGTAATTTGTAAACAATTACGATTTCCATCCCATCTCACCAGGCACGGGAATCAGAGTTTGCACAGAACGAAATGTAGAAAGTTCTTGAACTTTGTACTTTGTTTATGCTGCACTAATACTGTTTTTCTAAAAAAAATAATAGTAATCACTTTGCAATATTCTCATTTTTGTAACAGGACTATTCAATTACTTTTATAAAACAAAAATTAAAAAAAAAAAGATTTTATTAAACTCATTTAAAAATCAACCAATCAACTATAGGCGAGATCCAACAAACTGCCTACCAAAATTGCTAATAGGGCAGTGGAATATATTGCACTATATCCTTTGCTAAAAAAACATGTAATAATAAACCCCTATTAATAAAATTATTATCCAGCAGTATGCAGTTCAAGACCTCAATGTAAAGTATAAAGGGCAATATTAATGATATATATAAATTACCTGCAATGAACTCAATAAAGTTAATGGTGGCCCCCTTGAAGCTCTTCGCGTGAGCTTCTCCAGGAGCAGAGCATCCACCATATTGGGTCAAGGGCATATTTTTCCAATGGGAAAGGGGTCATGTAACATTTCAAAGAAGACCAGGATTTTCTCAGAAATCAATTGACACAATCCAATTTGCAATGTCTCTTGTGGTTCAAAAGTTATCAATACAGAAAGTTGCAACAACAATCAGGAATGATCCCTGTGATGCACATCTATTTTACATGTTCACTGTGTTGTCCATGGTGCTGAACACAGAACTTTGAAGTTTTGAACTTTCTCTTTTGAACCACAAGAGATCTGATTGTGGCAATCGATTTCTGAGAAAATTCTACATAACCACCTTCCCAGTGGAACAATTTGCCCTTGATTTAATATGGTGGCTTTCAAGATGGCGGCCTTGTTCTAGACATAGTCTAAATGATAGCCCCATCACTTATTACTTGCTGGGGTGTTCAGATCTTTCATTTTCCTTTTTGTTTCTGAAATAAAAGGGTATCCTGCAACTTTCAACTCACCCTGTAGATAGATAGTCCTAAAAACTTTATAATATATGAATAACTAGCAAACTACATGTAAGGTGTAAAATAATTTACTTCAAAGATAATGCACAAAACCCAAAAAGAATCTAAAATCTGATACAGTAAGCAGGTATAAGCATTGACGTTAGTCCATATGTGAATGCTGTAAACAAGAAAACTGAAAGATTAGACTTGGATTCCTGTGCACTTACTGTACCAGAAGGCAGGATGGAGGACATTCCAAGGCTGTTTTTTACACATAGGTGATCCATGTTGGGAGTGGACACTGTCCCTGTTATGTCCTCATTTCACACAATTAGATCTCACCCTGGTGCCCCAAGATACTGTAGCTAATACCCTTAACAAAGGCAGTACCAAGCTGCCTCTACATATAGCTATCCTTAAACCACCCTTATTTACTTCCAAAATGTTTCATCATCTAGATGCAGAGAAGTCATCAGTGCATACAAGATGAGGTAGCTAAGTGTTCCCCGTGTGATGGACAGTAATATGGATTATGGTCAACAGCTAGCAATGTATTTTCTTGTTATAGGGCACTCATTTTAAACATTATATACAGTAGTGTTAGAAAGTTTGTGAGCCCTTCAGAATTTTCTATATCTCTGCATGAATTGGACCAAGAAGTAGATAAAGATAACTAAATCAAACAAATGAGTTCAATCAAAATATTAGACTTGTTCATTTATTTGTTGAAGAAAATTATCTAAAATAACATGCCTGTGAGTGGCAAAAGTATGTGAACCTTTGATTTCAATATGTGTGATCCTTTTATGCAGGATTAACTGCAACTAAACATTTCAATAATTGTTGATTAGTCCTGCACATCAGCTTGGAGGAATTTTAGCTCATTCCTCCATACAAAACAGCTTCAATTCTGTTATGCTGGTGGGTTTTCTCCTATGAACAGCTCGCTTCAGGTCTTTCCACTACATTGTTATTGGATTAAAGTCAGGTGTTTGATTTCGCCATTCCAAAACTTCAATTTTCTTTAACTATTGTTTGGTAGAACAAATTGTGTGCTCAGGGTTGTTGTTTTGCTGCATAGTCGACCTTCTTTTGAGATTCAACTTTCTAACATTTTCCATTAGAATGTGCATGTAATGGTATCAATCAGAATTCATTGTTCCATCAATGATGGGAAGATGTCCTGGCCTGCTGCAACAGAACAGTCCAAAACCATGATGCTACACTACCATGATAGGATAAGGTTTTCATGCTAGAATGCAGTGTTCCTTTCTCCAAACATAATGCTTCTCATTTAAATCAAAAACTTGTACTATGGTCTCATCCATCCACAAAACATTGTTTCAATGGCCTTCTGGGTTTCCAGGGGATCTTTAACAAACGGCAGATGGGCAGCAATGCTCTTTTTTGAGCAGTAGCTTGCCCCTTGCAATCCTGCCATGCACACCATTGTTGTTCAGCGTCCTCCTGATGGTGGACTCATAAGTAGTGTTGGGCGAGCATGCTCAGCCGATCATTGTGTTCGCTCGAACATGGCTATGCTCGGCACATTGCGGTGTTTGGCCGAACACCGCGTGTGCTCGCGTGCCATGCTCGAGTCCCCTCCCTGAACATTTCTTGGCTGCTATGAAGCCAATCAGCGTGCAGGGAGGTACTGGCATTCACTGTAATGCCGTAGCCATGTTGGCAACTGGCATTACAGTGATTGGTTGGCCGGGAACGCGTCATCGGGTCCTATATAGCACCCGGTGACATGCGACCCGGCTCATTCTTAGTCAGGGAGAGCTGCTGCAAAGAGGGAGAGATAGTGTAGGGATAGGAATTTGTTAGGCAGGGTTAGTTTTTCTTTTCAAAAGACCAAAAAGTCCTTTTAAGGACTACTGTTTTATCTGGCTGCAATATATATTTTTTGGGGGGCAAAAATTGCGCAAAATTGCCTGACCTTAACAACACCTGCGCAGCGTCTGCTGTATAACATTTGTGCATCCTAAATACCTTTGACATCCGGTGTATTTTTTTTCTGCCGATAATCAAGGCGACATTACCTGTGCAGCGTGTGCTGTATAATGTTTGTGTATCCTAAATACCTGACATCCAGTGTATTTTTTTCTGCCGCTAATCAAGGCGACATTACCTGTGCAGCGTGTGCTGTATAATGTTTGTGTATCCTAAATACCTGACATCCAGTGTATTTTTTTCTGCCGCTAATCAAGGCGACATTACCTGCGCAGTGTGTGCTGTATAACGTTTGTGTATCCTAAATACCTGACATCCAGTGTATTTTTTTCTGCCGCTAATCAAGGCGGCATTACCTGCGCAGTGTCTTCTGTATAACGTTTGCGCAAGGAGGAACAGATAGTGTAGGGATAGGATTTGGCTAGGCAGGTTTAGTTTTTCTTTTCAAAAGACCCAAAGGTCCTTTTAAGAACTATTGTTTTATCTGGCTGCAATATATTTTTTGGGGGGGCAAAATTTGCGCAAAATTGCCTGACCTTAACACCACCTGTGCTGCGTGTGCTGTATAACGTTTGTGTATCCTAAATACCTGTGACATTCAGTGTCATTTTTTCTGCCATTAGTGACGGCAATATTACCTGCGGTACTCTGCTGTATAGCGTTTGAACATCCTAAATACTTGTGATATTTAGTGTAATTTTTTCTGCCACTAGTCAAGGCGACATTCCCTGCGCTACGTCTGCTGTATAATGTTTGAACATCCTAAATACTTGTGACATTCAGTGTAATTTCCTAAGAATTTTTCCTCTAAAATCGATTTTATCTTCGGTTTTGGACGTATTATTGTCATTCTGTAAAAGTGGTGTAATACACCGACAACATTGTTCCCAGCAGTGACTATGGAGTCCAAGATGCATCCATACATCCTCCCCATGCTGTTTCCAAACCATTTCAGTGGTGATTCCATCATTTTCTGACCTTTTCCTGTTAACCAGACACCCTCCCCTCTTCAGAGCAGGGGGTGCCTGGTTTAGTGCTCTGGTTCTTCCATTGACTTCCATTGTGCTCGGGTGCTCTGGGTGAGAACTCGAGCATCACCAAGTGTTCTACCCAAGCACCAGAGCAACCGAGCACTTTGGTGCTTGATCAACACTACTCATAAGCATTAACATTAGCTAATGTGAGAAAGGACCTTAGTTGCTTAAAGGTTACCTTGGGTAGTTTATACGCTATTACTTATCTTGCACTTGGCATGATCCTTTTATATGTATGCAGGATATGTGGGCAGAAGTTGAAGCACAGTCAGGATGCTTATGTTGACACCACGGCCTTGGGTCAACACTTGGAGCGTCGCCATAGAATGACCTGGGAAAACTGTGGCACTAATGTAGTAGTACAGCCTGACGCAGCAAGTGCTTCATCTCTCAGTGGTCTGCACACCTTCTCCAGCAGTCAGGGCACTCAACCTCAGCAGAAGGAAGCCGTTGTTCCATCCTTTCATCTACAGCTCTTGATGCTTCTACTCCTCGTCACATGTATTGCCAACAATCGATTACCAAGGCCATTGCAAAGAGACAACTGTGTGCCTGTACTCATTTAATGGTGCAGAAGCTGGAAGTGCACCTGGCCAAGTTGCTGGTACTACATCCCCCCCTTTTCCATATTGTGGACTCTAAACATTTCAGAGAACTGATGGTCCACCCAAGGTGGAGCGTTCCAAGGCGTCATTACTTCTCTTAAGAAGCTATATCAGCCCAGCAAACGTATGTTGAGCAGAAGGTGGGCCAGTTCTTGAGAATGTTAATGTTTGGTACAGTACATGCCAGCACTGACGTGTGTAGCTGTAACTATGGTCAAAGACAATATATGTCCTTTATGGCACACTGGGTAAATGTGGTTCTGGTCTAGTCACACCAGCAACTTGGCCAGGTGATGGCAATGCCGCTTCTGCATCATAGTCATGGGATTTATGTGCCAATGTCCTCCTCCACATTCTTCATCCTCCACCTTGTCCTCAGCCTCCACTGTAGGGAAATTTCCTCCAGGTCCTCCAGAATACCAGCTATGCAAAGCAAAGCATTGTCACATGGTTCTGCACCTGGTAAGCCTGGGCGAACGGAGTCACACCAGAGAGGAACTGCTCCATGTCATCAACCAAGAAATTGAATCCTGGCTGTTTCCTTGCCAACTGGAGATAGGAACCATGGTCACCGATAACTTAAGGAACATTCTTTTTACGCTGCTTTAGAGAGGGCTGACCCATGTGCCCTGCATGGTATACGTCTTCAATCTGGTTGTCACACAGTTCCTGAAGTCTTCCACCCAGATAGACCTGATTTAACACGCTTTGTGACAAATTAATTTTTTTTCAAAGCAAATTGTTAGGAAAAATTAAGCGAAGTGATCAAATTAAATGAGCATAAGCAACTTTTCTACAGAGGTCCTTGGAAATTTTTTGTGTTGGGCAGATCAGACTTTGATAGATCCCTGTTCTTTATATGAAAAAGATCACACAATTACATTTAATTGTAATCTCATTGATTGAAAACTTCTGACTCTGGTTTCACCTTGAAATTATCTGCTAATCCTACAGGTTGATTTATGGAAATGAGCAAACTTCTTGAAATTAATTTTGTGTCCGATTCATAGAATTAAAAAAAAAAAATTTGGTTTGTGGCCAAATCGATAAAACATTAATTAAAAGTGCTCTAATTGGCCTAAAGATTGGTAAACTTATATGACACTCTCAGGTCTCATAGAACTAGGATTTTTTATATCTTGTTGTGCTCTTTTTTACTTATTTATTTTACAATTTTTTGCTCTTTCTCCCGCCTCCCTTTTCAAAGCGGTTGTGCAGCCAGTGCATATTGATGGTCTATCCTCAGGACAGGTAATCAATATCTGCTCGATAGGGGTCCGATTCCCAGCACCCCCACCGATTAGCTGTTTAAAGAGGAGGAGACCCTTGTATGAGCACTGCTTCCTCTTCAAGATTACATTGTGCGTCTTCTCACTTGCAGAGGAGGCACTGTGTAATTACAAGTGCTCGTCCTATATAAGTAAATTGAACAAGTACACTGCCCCGATGATCCTTCCGAGATGAGGTACAGTGTAATCTTAAAGAGGAAGTAGTGCTCGAACGCTGCCTCCTCTCCAAACAACTGATCAGCAAGGGTCGTGGGAGTCAGACCCCCAGAGATCAGATATTGATGACTTATCCTGAGGATAGGTCATCAGTCTGTACTGGATGCACAACCCCTTTAAGCTCCTGAATGCAATGACAGTAATAGCAAATAGTGTTAAAGAAAAAGAAAAAAGTCAGCTCACCAAAACCAGACCAAGCAGTGCACAGAATAGGATCACAGGTCATCACAGGAGATAGCATATGTCCAAACAGAGAAAAAAAAATCTTCCATTTTAAATAAAAATCAAGCCTTTATTGTCACAAGTAAAAAATAAATAAAAAAGGTTTGATACAGATGATCTCGCGTTTCAATAAAATCCATGTTATGCTAAGCCATAGCATAAAGTCTAGTATCTGAACACTCACCTATATACCAATACGTCAGTCAGGTGCAAATTAGTTGCTAATTAATTGGCTCTAACAATTAACTCACGAGTAGAAAGCAAAGTATTCAGAACCTAAAAAACATAAATTAATATATGAAAAAAGGAGAAAAGAATGGAAAAAAACAGGAGAAAAAAAAACTGCAGGAAAATACAAAATCAATAAAAATATGTTAAATCTGTACGTGTATTCATATCAGCGGAGTGTCTGGTATCCAAAGTCAGGATCCAGTATGCTTCTCTTAGATGTAGCTTATGCTCCCAATCTCCACCCCTATTAGGTCTCTTAACCTTTTTCCAAACATGACTGCCCATATACAGAAAAATGAGTTTGTGACAGGATAGAACTTGCCAGCAAACTGTATGAACTGGGCACTGGCTTAACTAGAAAAGACTGGGGCCAACAGCAAATTTTTGAAAAGGGCCACTCCCAGCAACTTCTTCGCAACCCCCTCCTCTCAAGATCGCTCTCAGACCAGGCCCAGCAGCCGCTCCATCTGTTTCCTACACATATATACTGTATGTCATTGTATATACTGTCACTGTATAGTACTGTTGAGCTGGCCTTGACAATTTTAGTCCTCCTCCTGGGTGGACCCCTTCTGAATTTCGGCCCTAGAGCAGTCGCTTCCCCTGCTTCCCCTATAGCTACGCCCCTAGAACTGTGAATCAACACACAACTCAGTGACCAATCCCTCACTCTCTATGCTACGTGTTTCCTGATAAAACCCTAAAATCTATCCAACTATATCTCCCTATTCTCTCTATAGTGTGTCCTGAGTATAGCTTGATTACTGCTTTGTGTCTGCTTTGCAATTGCTTTTTGGCAGACACACAATGGTATTCTATTGCATTCTCAGCAGCAGAACCTCCCAGAATTCTGCCCCTGATTGGATTCGTTTGGCAGACAGATTTATGGGAAATTCATAATACCTCTGTTTCATTTAGAATCGATTCGCTCATCTCTATTCACATTCTTCTGCCCCTCACAGACATGTGATATTGGATCATTTTCTTCCATAAATAAATGACTGAGGCTAATATTTTTAATTTGTTTGATGTGGTTATCCTTATCTACTTTAAAGGGTTTTTTCAAGACTTTACTACTGGTGATCTATCCTCTGGGTCATCAGTATCTGATCTGTTGGGGTCTGACATCCAAGATCCCTGCCATTCAGCTGTTTGAGAAGGTAGCGGCACTCGCTGTAGTATTATGGCCTTCTCACTGCTTTCCCTAGGCCATGTAAGCGCTATATTCATTGGTCACATGGCCTATGTGCAGCTCATACCCATAGAAGTGAATCACACTGTGCTTAGTGAGCAGCGAGAAGGCTGCAACGCTACTGCGAGCGCCGGTGGCTTCTCAAACAGTTCATCAAACAGGATCTCGGATGTCGGAACCCCACTGGTCAGATACTAATGATCTATCCTGAGGATAGGTCATCAGTATTATAGTCTTAGAAAATCCTTTAAGGACTTGTGAAAATCTGAAAATCTGATTTAGTTTTAGGTTAAATTTATGCAGAAACATTGAAAATTCTAAAGGGTTCACAAACTTGCAAGCACCACTGTAAGTATTTCTATTTACAATAGAAGATGTGAACACAATCTCAACACCAGGTGAATTGGATCAAGAAGATGGTCTTGGCGGTAAATGTGTCAATGACTTTTATTATAGTTTTAATTTTTTATGTTGTTATGTTTTTTGTATTTTTTTTTTAACAGGGATTAGGCATCACCCTCTACAAGCCAATTAAATTATAAAGTCAATTGTCATCAAGTTGAAGTACTTCATCCCTCTTGTTGCTCATAAAGTTTATCAGATGATCCTTGTAAACACTTTTATACTTGTTGAACAAGACAAATGTTTTTGACAAGCTGTTGGGAAATAAACTCTTTTCATCGGGTCAAGAAATTCTGACTGCATTTCTCTTGACCTGAAGGAATTTCATCTCCCAAATGCTTGTCAAAGTTAATCTAGTCCAAAAGATTTTCTTCTGTACATTGCGAGGCACTGAGAAATTTTTTTTTATTGCATCAGTATAAAAAGTGCATGAAAAGGTTTTCTTGATACCATTCACTTTTGATTTCCCTAAAACAGACTCAAATATTAAATGAGTGAAACGCATCTTCTTCGATTGATTTTTGCCACTGGCCTTTCATCTATGTTCTGTTTAAAGTATATCTCCATTTAGACATTAAGGGGGGCATTTATCAAGACCAGTATTTTATGCACCAGTCTTGATTCCTTCTGCTCTGCTGGAGGATGCAACAGATTTATCTTGAGGCCTCTCACGAATTTGTTGCATCCTCCGGCAGGCCATGTGACACAGTTAAATCAACGGCAGCCTTCTAGCTCTTGTAGTTTTCTATTCAAATTTACACCAGAAACTGGTGTGAATATAGACAGATATGTCGGAACTTTATGGTCCACCCCTCCCAGCTCTCTCAACACCCCATTTTCACACTTCTCAAAAGTGGTATAAGGTTCAAAAAGTTGCAAATTTTGTTGCAACTACAGAGTTTGATGACATTAGCAATTTTTCCACACTAGAATTCTGGTGTAAAAGACATAGTAAATGTTCCCCTAAGTTTTTGCCAATGGTACAACATCCACAGCCCTATGCCACACACTAGAATTATCTCTTTTATCTGATATTTCTTTCTTCTGACCAGCATTTGACCTTTCATCACTGTCTTCCTATCTATAACATAGATGGTCACCTGAGCAGTACAGACCAACTCCTGGTGATCACCAATTCTGTCTCCTATTATCTACAGTATATATAGACAGAGTAGTCACCAATTCAGGAAATAAGATTTACCTTTTAGTAAACTGGATACCTTATTGATAACTCTTAAGTAGCTCTTATGGCAGCCATATTAGTAGTCTGCAAGTTGTCTAAGCGCATGAAAAGGCCAAAATAAAATTTCCCAAAACCTGAAATATAAAGTCTATTCAAAGTTTTGGATTTTATATTTTTGAATCTTCTTCACAACTTATTTTGATACTCTTACATTTTCTGTTACTCTTTCCAAATAAATTCCAAAGAAATTTGCTCATGGCTAGGATAGGACATACCATTAATGTCAGATAGGTGCAGATCCCACCTATCATCTCCATATTAGTGATATTGCAGTGGCAAGACTGTTGGTGACTATCCTGCTGATTGTCTTGATCAGCACCTGCCTGGGATTAGATGTTTATAAGCATTTATTTAAAGTGACTCCTTCCTCCGCCTCGTGCAAAAAAACAGTAGGTTTACACATTGCTGTCTACCCAGTGCTCCCACATCTCTACAATGCTGCTCTTTAGCTTTGACCCTCATGAAGTCACCTTTTATCTTATTATCTGCTTTATCTTACTGATAAAGGTGCCCATAGCAAAGTCCAATACCTCCGTGAAGGAATCCCTACGGAAAATCAGAAGGCTTACTAGACTCATTTCAATCAGAATAAAGGTCTTACAATGCAGAAAATCATTAAAGGGATTCTTGGGGATACTATAAATATTTGAACTTCTTAAAAACCAGTTGAGCTTATCTCAGGGTACATGATTTCTGCATTAGGGTGGATAGCATCTCTTTAACCCCTTAACGCCGAATGACGGCTTATCCCGTCATAGGCAGGAGCCGCTTGCCGCCCCATGACGGGATAAGCCGTCATGGCATTAAACTGTCACCATGTCTGATGACATGGTGACAGTGCTGAGACCCCGGCTGTTACTTACAGCCAGGGGTCTCAGCTAACCAGCCCGGGACCAATGGGGGCGGTCCCGAGCTAGCGATCGCTGTGATTGGCTAGTCTGTTCAGACTAGCCAATCGCAGCGATCGTGCTGCAATAAACTGTAAAATAAAAAAAATAAAAAAATTTGCAATATACTATATATCCCCCCCCCCACCCCACTGTTTACTTTGATGGCCGTTTGGGTGGGTGGGGGGGGATATATAGCTAGCGGGCGGGTGGGCGATGTGCGGGCGGCTGCGGCGAGAGTGCAGCCCGCAATTTCAGGATGGCCGAGCGTTATCAAGCAGAGTATCAGCATACAGCTGATACTCTGCTTGAAACTGCTGACATCGGTGCTGGCACCAATGTCAGCAGTTTAACCCCTTCCATGCCGCGGTCCGTAGGGACCGCTGTATGGAAGGGGTTAACAGGGAGGGAGCTCCCTCCCTCTCCCATCGGGCGCTGGCAGCGCCGATGGTGTGGCCAGATGAGAGGGAGGAAGCTTCCATCGGGACGCTGCTCTGCTGTGGCAGTGTCCCGATGGTTACCATGGCAACCAGACGCTTTCAGAAGCGTCTCGGTTGCCATGGTGTAAGCTAAGCCTCATCAGGCTCCTGCTAAAGGTAGGAGCCTGACAAGGTTTAGCAACAGTGAAAATGCACTGCAGTACACTATACAGTGTACTGTAGTGTATTATAGAACAATCAGACCCACTGGATCTTCAAGAACCAAGTGGGTCTGAGTCTAAGAAAGTGTAAAAAAATTTAAAAAAAAGTGTTAAAAAAAATCCCTTTTTCCCCCCAAAACTCAAATTTGAAATTAGTAAAAAAAGATAAAAAATACCCCAAGCATGTTAGGTATCACCACGTTCGTAACAACCTGCTCTACAAAAATATCACATGTCCCAACCCCTCAGGTGAACACCGTAAAAAAATAAAAATAAAAACAGGTTCAAAGAAGCTATTTTTGTCACTTTACATCACAAAAAGTGTAATAGCAAGCGATCAAAAAGGCGTATGCCCCTCAAAATAGTACCAATCTAACCGTCACCTCTTCCCACAAAAAATGAGCCCCTACCTGAGACAATCGCCCAAAAAGTAAAAAAACTACAGCTCTCACAATAGAGACACTAAAACATGGATTTTTTTTGTTTCAAAAATGAAATTATTGTGTAAAACTTAAATAAATTTAAAAAACTATACATGTTAGGTATCGCCACGTCCGTAACAACCTGCTCTACAAAAATATCACATGAGTTAACCCTCAGGTGAACACAGTAAAAAAAATAAAATAAAAACAGGGTCAAAAAAGCCAATTTTTGTCACTTTACATCACAAAAAGTGTAATACCAAGCGATCAAAAAGGCGTATGCCCCCCAAAATAGTACCAATCTAACCGTCACCTCTTCCCGCAAAAAATGAGCCCCTACCTGAGACAATTGCCCAAAAAATAAAAAACTACAGCTCTCACAATGGAGACACTAAAACATGGATTTTTTTTGTTTCAAAAATGATATTATTGTGTAAAACTTAAATAAACATAAAAAACTATACATGTTAGGTACTGCCACGTTCGTAACAACCTGCTCTACAAAAATATCACATTAGTTAACCCCTCAGGTGAACACAGTAAAAAAAAAAAAAAAACAGCCAGAACAGCCATTTTTGTTTACCTTGCCTAACAAAAAGTGTAATATAAAGTGATCAAAAATCATATGTTCCCCAAAATAGTATCAATAACACTGTCACCTTATCCCTTAGTTTCCAAAATATGGGCACTTTTTGGTTGTTTCTACTGTAGGGGTGCATCGGGGGGGCTTCAAATGGGACATGGTGTCTCAAAACCAGTCCAGCAAAATCCGCCCTCCAAAAACCATCTGGCGCACCTTTCCTTCTGCGCTTGGCCATGCACCCATACAGTAGTTTACAATCACATGCGGGGTGTTTCTTTAAATCGCACAATCAGGGTAATAATTTTTGAGGTTTTTTTTGCTATTAACCCTTGATTTGTTACTGGAAAAAATGGATTAAAATGGAAAATCTGCAAAAAAAGTGAAATTTTGAAATGTCATCTCCATTTTCCTTTAATTCTTGTGGAATACATAAAGGGTTAACACAGTTTGTAAAATTAGTTTTGAAAACCTTGAGGGGTGTAGTTTCTAAAATGGGGTCATTTATGGTGGTTTCTATTATGTTAGCCCCACAAAGTGACTTCAGAACTGAATTGGTGCTTAAAAAAAAAGGTTTTGGAAAATTTCTAAAAAAATTTAAGAATTGATTCTAAAATTCTAAGCCTTCTAACATCCCCAAAAAATAAAATTACATCTACAAAATGATGGCAACATAAAGTAGACATATGGGACATGTAAAGTAATAACTATTTTGTGAGGGATCACTATCTGCCTTAATAGCAGAGAAATTCAAAGTTTGAAAATTACAAATTTTTCCAAATTTTCTGTAAATTTAGGATTTTTTTATAAATAAAGGTGATTTATATTGACTCAAATTTACCACTGTCGTGGAGTATAATGTGTCACGAAAAAACAATCTTGGAATCAGTCGAATCGGTGAAAGAATCCCAAAGTTATGAATTGATAAAGTGACACATGGCAGATTTTAAAAATGTGGCTTCGGCATTAAGTGTAAAAGTAGCTTCGGCCTTAAGGGGTTAAAGTAACTCCTCCTTCCATCTAATGCCAAAACAGTAGGTTTGCACATTGCAGTCTGTCAGGTGCTCCTGAATCTCTAAAATGCTTTTTTTGAACTTTGACTTTGACCCTCAGCTTGAAATCCTGACTCTATTGTCTCTAATTCCTTTCCAGTGTCAATGATCATAAAGTCAACTTTTATCTTACTATCTGCTTTATCTTACTATCTCTTGTCTCATGACCATCTGCTTTACATTTTTCCCCAAGAGGCTTCTTTGAGGGCCATGACCTGCAAGGTGCCCATAGCAAATTCCAATACCTCCTGGAGGGAATCCCTACTGAAAATCAGAAGGCTTATTAGACTCATTTCATTCAGAAGAAAGGTTTTACCATGCAGAAAATCTTTAAAGAGATAATACAAATATTAACTAGAATTTTAACTCCCTAAAAATCAGTTGAGCAGTGGACATGGCTGCTGCATTAGGGTGGATAGATTACATTATTTAGTTTTGTTGCTATCTGCATTGACATACTGCCTACAAGCATTCGAAAAGTCTTCAGACTCTATCACTTTTTCACATTTTGTTATGTTGCATCCTTGTGCTAAAATAAAAGACAAATCAAGTTTTCTCCCGTCATTTTGCAATTAATACCCCATAAGGAGAAAGTGAAAAACGAACGTTCAAAATCTTTCCTATTTTTTTAAAAAGTAAAAACTAAAATCATGCATTGATCTAAGTATTCAGACCCTATATTCAGGACTTAGTTGAAACACCTTTAACCATGTTTACAGCCACTAGTCTTCTTAGGTATGATGCTACAAGGTTTTCACACCTGGATTGGGGATTTCCTGCCATTCTTCTCTACAGATCTTCTCAAGCTCTGTCAGGTCGCATGGGGACTGTCAGTAGACAGTTATTTTCAAGTCTCTCCTGAGATATTCGATTGGGTTCAAGTCAGGGCCCTGGCTATGCCAATCAAGGACATTAACAGTTTTGTCCCTAAGCCACTCCTGTGTTTTCTTGGTTGTGTTCTTGGGGTTATTGTCTTTGCTTGAAGGTTAACCTTCTGCCCAGTTTGAGGTCCAGAGCATCCTGGATCAGGTTTTCATTAAGAACGTTTTTTGCTCCATTTCATTTCCCTTTAAGCCTGACTAGTCCTATGTCCCAAATGCTGAAAAACATTCCCACACTATGATGCTGCCTCCACCATGTTTCATTGTAGAGATGATATTATGCAGGTGATGAACAGTGCTTGATTTCTTCCAGATATGATGCTTAGAACTGAAGCCAAAAACGTCAATCTTGGTTTCATCAGACCAGGGAATCTTGTTTTTCACAGTCCGAGAGTGCTTTAGGTGCTTTTTTGCAAACTCCAGGTGGGCATTCACATATCTTTTATTGAGGAGACGCTTCTTTCTGGTCACTCTGCCATTAAACCCAGATTAGTGCATGCTGCAGTGATAGTTGACCATCTGCATAAAGGATTTTTGGAGCTCAGAGTGACCATTGGGTTCTCAGTTATCTCTCTTACCAAAGCCCTTCTCCCCCGATTACTTAATTTGGTAGGTATTGGACAGCTCTAAGGAGAGTCCTGGTTGTTCCAAAGTTCTTCCATTTAAGAATTATGGAAACCACTGTGCTGTTGGGAACTTTCAGTGCAGCAGAATGTTTTTGTACTATTCTTCAGATTTGTGCCTTAACACAATCTGGTCTCTGAGCTCTATAGGCAGTTTTTTCTTCATTATTGCTTGGTTTTTGTTCTGATATGAATTGTCAATTGTGAGGCCACATAGAGACAGGGCTGTGTCTTTCCAAATCATGTCCAATCAGTTGACTTTAGTACAGGTGAACTCCAAGGTGTACAATCATCAAGATGATAAAGAGAAATTGGAGGCCCCCAGAGCTAAATTTCAACAGTTAAAGCAAAGGATCTGAATACTTATGTCAATGCCATTTTTAGTTTTTTTTTTCCTTTAAATAAATTAACAAACATTTCTAAAATTCTATTTTCACTTTCTCATTAGGGGGTATTGAGTGCAGAATGATGGGAGAAACTTGAATTTTTTTATTTATTTCAGCACAAGGCCACAACAAAATGTGAAAATAGTGAAAGGGTCTGGAGACTTTCCACATGTCTTGTACATGAAGTACACTGCAAGGAAGCATATCAACAAACACGTAATCTGTAGCTGAAGTTTTCATGGTACCCTAAGTTGCTAGGGTGTTTTTAGTCACAATGACAAGAAACTACTAGAGATGAGCGAATTATTCATAAATTTGATTCGGCTACTTCACCGAATTTTACAAAATAATTTGAACTGCATTTCTTTGTAAGTAGTGGGTGCAATCACCGCTCACCATCATTGTACCCCTCAGATGCATTCTTGATTGCAGCATCTGATATAAATAACAGAATGTACAATTAAAAAAATAAATAAATAAATCACACTTACCTAATCCATTTTCTCGCGACGGGCCAGCCTCCGCCATTTTGCTTGAAGATCTGTCTTACGTAACCATGCACGGGATTTCAAGCGAGATCTTCAAGGAAGATGACGGTGGCCGGCCCGTTGTGAGCAAATGGATCAAGTATGATTTTTTAGTTTTTTTACCCTCTTTCAGGTTAAATCGATTCGCTACCACAAAGCACAAGGAAATTCCAATTTGCGCTGAGACGAATTTATCTCGAAATTCGGATCGATTCGCTCAACACTAGATACTACTTTACAACACACAGCTGCATTACAGATCTATGTTGTATGAATCTGTACTATGGTTCTCATGGCACGCTGTGGGCTCATACTGTACCTATTTGTGTATCCAAATGTATATAGATTTTTTTTTATCATGACATTTGGACATTTTCCTTCACTTGCAGTTTAATGAAGGGATTCTCCCCTGGAAACATAGCTTCTGGGGATAAATACAGTAGCGTTTGGTTACCCCATTGGGTGGCACACAGACTCTGTGTACCCACATAATGAGTCTGGGGACCTAGTTATTGTAACTGTAAAATGGTTATTTAAGATTATATTGATTTTTTTTTTTTTGCTACTTGTGATCATGTGTTTTATATATATCAGAACACAACCCTATCTGTATCATTATCAAAGCATTATTAACATATGTAACTACTGCACAACAATATGTTACCACTGTACTACAAACTCAATATCATTTTAAAGGGGTTTTCCGGGATTTTTATATTAATGGTCCATTTCCCTCCATTGATCAGCTCTTTCAATAGACAGATGCACTTCAGTGAGTGCCGCTGCCTCTTCCTTGGTCTGTCATGTCACGCTCATGGGTCACATTGCCTAGGCCCAGCTCAGTCCCATTCAAGTGAATGGGGCCATTGCAGCTATCATTGGACAGCGCTGTGTTTGGTATGCTGTGATAGGTTCATGACACTCACAGGAGCACAGCAGCCTCTTCAAACAGCTGATCATTGGGGGTGCCAGGAATTTGACCCCCACTGATCACATACTGATGACCTATTCTCTGCATAGGTCATTAATATTAAACATTTGGACAACCCTTGTAATATTTCTGACCACGACTAGTAATTTTACTATGTGTAATTACACAAAGGGAATGAAATAAAATACAGGGGTGCTCTGTAGTGTGAATAGGTAAAATCACACAAAGCTATAACTATGTTTGCCAGATTGAGTTGCAGAAGGATCGGGCACAATTCTGGTTAGGGATTGGGTGAACACTTTTGCAGCGATCACTTCTGCTCCACCAACCTGCAATCAGATCTGATAAAAATTTAAAATGGAATCAAAAGTGCATGCCACACATAAATTTCAAAAGAAAATGCATTACTAAAAGGCATGACAGGAATAATATACAATGTTTTGGAGACTCGGGTACACAAGGAAGAAGACAAAATGTGTACAAAATGTGTTGTTTTTTTTAATAAAGTTATTTTATTTTGGATTATATGTGTGGTAGCACCCTTACTTTTTTTTTTTTTACTTTTTATAGGAGTAAGGCTACTTTCACACTAGTGTTTTTGCTGGATCCAGCAGGGTTCAGCAAAAACGCTTCCGTTACTGATAATACAACCATCGTTATCTATTATGAACGGATCCGGTTGTGTTATCTTTAATATGGCCAAGACGGATCCGTCATGAACTCCATTGAAAGTCAATGAAGGACGGATCCGTTTTCTATTGTGTCAGAGAAAACAGATCTGTCCCCATTTACTTGCATTGTGGGTCATGACGGATTCATTTTACTCCACATCCCAGGACGGAAAGAAAACTGCAGCATGCTGCTCTCCGGTATGAGAACGGAACGGAATACATTTTGGAGCACTCCATTCTGTTCAGTTACGTTTTGTCCCCATTGACAGCAGATCCCACTTTACACAGGACAACCTGCTGCTCAGAAACCACATTTTTGGGTGTTGGCTGAAAGATATGATCACCTGATAAACAAGCATTCTCTTGTTCATTGGGTGATTGGTAGCACCTTTACACAGGGAAACTATTGGGAAGGAGCATTCATACGAAAGCTCTATCCCTGATATTACCCTGATCCTCACCCCAAATAAAAGAGGCTTTAGGTAAACAGAAATCTTTCTTCACTCCAAATCTGGCAATCAGGATTACTCCCTGGATCGATAACTTTTCTCCAGAAATCTGGTAACTATAACTTGTAATATTGTTTTTGGTTTCAAAAGTCTTAGCATTAATCGTTTACAGGACTTATTGGTGCATTCATTAAAGGGGTATTCTCATCTTAATCATTGGTGCCATATCACTAGTATGTGCCGACTCTGGAATCCGCTCCTATCTCCAGAATGGGTCTTTCAAACTGAAGGACAGCATGCCAATCAAGCACCCCCACCCTCCATTCACTGCTATGGGAGTTCTGAAAATAGCTTACTACGGGTTTTGAATGGAGAGGTGGCTATGCATACGTATTGCACTCTCCATTCATCGCTATAGGATTTCCACAAACAGCTGAGTGTACTTGCTTGGCTAGTTTTGTAACTCCCATAGAGGTGGGCAGAAAGCACATGCATGGCAAGCTTTCCACCTGGCTGTGCTTGAGAGGTGCGCTCTCCTTTGCTTTGAAGGGCTTGTTCTGGAGATAGGAGTGGGTCCCAGAGGTAGGATCCGCATCTATCCGGCATTAGTTGCATATCCTAGCAATATGCCACCAATGTCTGAGATGGGTATAACATTTAATGGATCAGCAACCTCAAAGCCAAGTATTAAAAGAGGAACTTTGTGTTAACTATAAATACCTCACCAGACCTACCAGGCTTTAAAGAGGTTGTCCGGGCGTTTTCTGTTGATGACCTATCCTCAGGAAAGGTCATCAATATCAGATCAGTGGGGGTTCGACACACCCGGTACCCCCGCAGATCAGCTGTTTTGATGAGACGGCGTGAGAAGTGCGCATTTTGTGGCCCCCTTCCTCTCTCTCTTACTGTCTGTTTGCTGCTGTCTCATAGACATAAACTTCGGGCGCTGCTCTGTTTCCTCAAACAGCTGATCGTCGGGGGTGCCGGGTGTCAGACCCCCACTGATTTGTTATTGATGGCCAATCCTGAGGATAGGATTGGTAGCAGTTTGCAATGAAGGTACAAATGGGGTGTTACCAGTTGGGGCTGTGTCCCTGCTCAGCCTGACACCGGCAGCACTGATTGAATAAAGTCAGACTGTGCAGGGGCACACCCACAACTGGTAAACACCCATATGGACCTTCATTACAGACTTCTAATAATTCATTCATAAAGGTCTAGTAGGAATAATTGGAAGAATCACAACATAGAAACGAAGCTCCAG